>VZQC01011697.1:15658-64239 GCA_009823505.1 Rhizomys pruinosus
TAAGAAGACAAATGACCTACTCAAAAGATGGAGTAAAGAGCTGAACAGAATCTTCACCAGTGAGGAATTAAAGATGGCTGAGAAACATCTTAAAAAGTGTTCATCATCATTAATAATTAAGGAAATGCAAATTAAAACCACTCTCAGATATCATCTCACTCCAGTACGGCTAGCTAAGATCAAGAAAACAAAAGACAACAGATGCTGAAGTGGTTGTGGGGAAAAGGGAACACTCATCCACTACTGGTGGGAATGTAAACTTGTATAACCATTATGGAAAGCAGTGTGGAGAACCCTCAAAAGACTCAGAATGAGCTTAACCACCTGACCCAATCATCCCACTCCTGGGTATATACCCCAAAGACTCATCCTACCGCAAAGATATATCCACATCCATGTTTATTGCAGCTTTCTTCACAATAGCAAAGAGCTGGAACCAACCCATATGGCCCTCAACAGATGAGTGGATGACAAAAATGTGGTACAGCTACACAATGGAGTACTATTCAGTGGTAAAGAAGGATGGCATTATGAACTTTGCAGGTAAATGGATGGAGCTCGAAGCCATTATGCTGAGTGAGGTGACACAGTCCCAGAAAGACTGTGAAAATGGAGAATGGTTTCCCTCATTTGTGGATGCTAACACCAAATCCCCCAGATGAAAGGCAAGCAGAATGACAGTATGGTTATATTTTTGGTTTATCTGTAAGCAACTATGTTGTCATAATGTGAATCCCTCAATGGGCTCTAGAATCCACCCACCAATTATTTTCATACTCTGTAATTACTGTATATGGGTGGAGAGTAAGTATCCATATTTTAGAACAACATGAAATTAATGGAGGAAAATGTGAATTCCTAAGCATAAAAAAAGACTGAGAGAAAGATGCAGGACAATTATGATAGAGCACATGATCTGGGATGGTTTGGGGTGGGGTAGGGGGAAGGGATAGGGGAATATGCCTGAACAGAAATGAAAAATGATGTATGAAATACATAAAACATCAATAAAAAATAAAATTTAAAGTCAGAAAAGTACTAGAAATTATTTAAAAAAGTAATGTTGCAAACTGGAAGGAACAACAACAACAAAAGACCGGGTCAAAGAACTGACTGAAATGGTGAACTTCTGCTCGAAACAGTAAACTTCTACATCAAAAATTACTGAGAAAAAGATGAAAAACATGTTTGGCAGAATGCATGAGCTCTGGTGGGGTAGGGGGCAAGGAATGGGGGATGGATTTGATTGGAAATTTTGTATGAAATGCACAAAGCTTCGCTTTGAAAAAGTGTAATGTTGGGGGCTGGAGAAATGGTTTAGTGGTTAAGAGCACTGACTGCTCTTGCAGAGGACCTGGGTTCGAATCCCAGCACCCATGTGGCAGCTAAGAACTATCTTTAGTGCTAGGCATGGTGGTGCCATGCCTTTAATCCCAGCACTTGGGGGGCAGAGGCAGGTGGATCTCTGTGAGTTCAAGGCCAGCCTGGTCTACAGAGTGAGTTCCAGGTCAGCTAGGGCTATAGAGAGACCCAGTCTCAAAAAGACAAAAAAAAGTAATGCTATTTCTTCCTTCCTTCCTTCCTTCCTTCCTTCCTTCCTTCCTTCCTTCCTTCCTTCCTTCCTTCCTTCCTCTCCTTTAAAAAATTTTCTTTCAGGCTGGAGAGATGGCCTAGCGGTTAAGAGTGCCGACCGCTCTTACAGAGGACCCCGGGTTCGATCCCCAGCACCCACATGGCGGCTGAGAACCGTCTGAAACTCCAATTCCAGGAGAACTCCAGTTCCAGGGGAATCCAACACCCTCTTCTGACCTCCGCGGCATTGCACGACACAGGTGCACAAACTTGCATGCAGACAGTACATTCATACACATACATAAATAAATAAAATTAAAAAATTTCTTTCATATATTTATTTTGATTTTATGTGTATATTTTCCCTGCATATATGTAAATATACCTGTTGTGCAATGCTATAAAGGCCAGAAATGGGCCCCTGGAACTGGAGTTATATATGGTTCTTAGCTACCATGTGGGTGCTGGGAACTGAACCCAGGTCCTCTGCAAGAGCAGCCAGTGCTCTTAATTGCTGAGCCATCTCTCCAGCCCCAGATGAAAACTTTTTTTTCTTTTTTTTTGTCTGCATGTAGGTTGGTACACCCGTGTCATGCAATGCTGTGGAGGTCAGAAGAGGGCGTCGGATTCCCCTGGAACTGGAGTTAAAGACAGTTCTCAGCCGCCATGTGGGTGCTGGGAATCGAACCCCGGTTCTCTGCCAGAGCAGTCGGTGCTCTTAACTGCTGAGTCATCTCCAGCCCCCCAGATGAAAACTTTTGTCACCTCTAGGACAGAAGACGTCACTCTCATCTAGTGAGTAGAAAACCAAGGTGTTGCTGAACATCACATAGCATCTGGGATGTCTTATAAACAGCAAGGAACGGATTGTTTGAAGTGTAATTTGGATGTCATTGAATGATATACCCAGGCTTATGTCCATCAGGTGCTGGTGATTTCTAGATGGTCCAGGAGTGCTGTGATTTCCATCCATGGGTTAGACATCTGAATCCATCGTTAGATAAGATCATCTTGCTGCACCACCCCTGGCGTCCTCTGGCTGACAATGCGCTGGAGGGCAACTTGCATGTCCCGATTGCGAAGTGTGTAGATGGCTGGGTACAGCAATGGGGTGAGGTTTATATACATAAGTGACACAAGCTTGTCTTCCTCCAGGGAGCGGCTCCTCAAGGGTCTAGCGTACATGGCTGTGGCACAACCATAGTGGAGCACAGCCACTGTGAGATGGGATGCCACTGTGTTGAAAGCCTTTCGTCGGCCGGAACCATCTCCCACCCCCAAGATGACCACCAGTACCCTGGTGTAGGACAGCAAGATCAGGATTAGAGGCAGCACCAGCAGCAGCATGCAGGCTGCCAGTAACACATTCTCCTGAAGGTCCCGGTTCCCACAGGCCAGCACCAACACGGCTGGGAGGTCACAGAAGACATGATTAACAAGGCCTCCATGGCAGAAGGGGAGCTGGAATACTACTGTGGTGAGGCCTATGGCTAAGACCGAGCCCCCCAAACAGCAGGAAGCTAGCAGGCCCCAGCAGAGCCCTGTAGTCATGAGCTGAGGGTAATAGAGAGGACGGCAGATAGCCAGGTAGCGATCCAAGGCCATAGCAGCCAGCAGCAGGCACTCGGAGCCACCCAGAGCCACAAAGAGGCCCATCTGGGCTGCGCAGGTGGAGGGGGCCACGGCTTGGCCCCCAGGAGGCAGGAGGAAGGCAGCCAGCATTCGAGGAGTGAGTACCAGTGTGTAGGCCACCTCCACAGCAGACAGCGCACCCAGGAAGAAATACATCGGGGCATGTAAGGTGGGTTCTGCTAGGGCCAAACCCAGGATGAGCAGGTTCCCTGCCAGGGTGGCCAGAGAGAGAGGCAGGAGGAGAGAGAAGAGCAGCACTCGGAGGCCTGGGGGCCACCTGGAGAAGCCAAGGATAACAAATTCCTGTGGTGACGTCCAGTTGGGCTCAGGCCAGTGGCTCAGGTTGGGGCCTGGTGGAGGACAAGGTAAAGATATTGTGCTGGATAGCTTTAGTGTCAACTTGACACTCCTGGGTTGAGGGAGCCTCAACTGGGGAACTGGCTCCGTTAGACTGGCCTGTGGCCACGTCTGTGGAGTATTGTCTTGATTGTTGAGTGATGTGGGAGGGCCCAGCCCAGTGTGGGCCGTGCAACCCCTGGGCAGATCATTCTGTATTGTATAAGAAAGCAGGGGCTGGAGTGATGGCCCAGCCCAGTGTGGGCCGTGCAACCCCTGGGCAGATCATTCTGTATTGTATAAGAAAGCAGGGGCTGGAGTGGCCAGAGCAACAAGCCAGTAAGCAGTGTTCTCCATGGCCTGTGCTTCAGCTCCTGCCTCCAGGTTCCTGCCCTGAGTGATGAACTATGACTCAGGAGATTTAAGCTAAATAAACCCTTTCCTCAGCAAGTTGGTATTGGTCAGTGTTTTGTTACAACAATTGAAGGCAAACTAGAACAGATATCTATGCTCTTTAGGCCTAAGAATTCCATGCCTACACCCCACAGCCCACCCTGTGATGGTTACTTTAATTATTGTAATTTTATTTGATTATTTTGGTCTTTTTGAGACAGGGTCTCTCTGTAGCCCCAACTAGCCTGAAAACTTGCTATGTAGACCAGGCTGGCCTTGATCTCATAGAGACACACCTACCTACCCCTCCTGAGTGCTGCGATTAAAGGCATGTCCTACCACACCTGACCTATTTTATTTTGAATGATGTGTATGGACATGCACACATGTGTGAGTGCTCTTGGAGGCTGGAAGAGAGCATACACGCATGTTTGTGCGTGCAGTGCCTTTGGAGGCCAGAAGAAAATGTCAGATCCCCGGAGCTGGAGTTACAGGTAGTTGTAAGCTGCCCAGCATAGGTGCTGGGAACCAAACTCAGGGTGCTCTGAAACAATTGAGCCATCTCTCCAGCCCCAGGGACTTTTTTCATAATTATGTTAATGAAGCAGGGACGACCAAGTCCATGTGGGTAGCACCATTTCATTAGTCTGTGTCCTGGATTGTGGAAGGCTGAAGAAAGCAGGCTGCGGAGCAAATGTGTGCACTCATTTCTCTCTGCTCCTGGACTGTGGCTGTGATATGACCAGCTGTGTAAAGTTCCTGCCTTGATTTCCCCACCATGATGGACTATAACCTGGAATTGTGAGCTAAAAGAAACCCCTTTATTTATCTTATTATTTATTTATTTTTATTTTATTTGTATGAGTGTTTTGCCTGAATGTATCTAAGTGCACTTGTGACATGCAATGCCCATGGAGGCCAAAAGAGGGCATCCGAGTCCCCCAACTGGAGCTGTGGATGGTTAGTCACCATGTAGGTGCTGGGACTTGAACCCAGCAAGAGCAGCCAGTGCTCTGAACCTTTGAGCCATCTCTCCAGCCTCAAAGAAACCCTTTCTAAGTTGCTTTCTGCCGGGATGTTTTTATGATAGCAACAGAAATGAAACTCCGACACCTCCCTTGTCTCCTCTCTCAGTGCTCTCTCCTACTCTGTAATTTACAGCTCTCATTCCTTACTATCTAGCATCCTCCAGGAATCCAGATCCTGCGGACATCCCCCCAGACACCCTGGGCTCTTCAGGACGGTGTGCTTCTCACTCTTTGAAATCCTGCCTGGTGCATGCCCAAGGAACCCGGCGACCTATTTCTCCATAGCGCTGGGCTGAGCACCCAGGCGGGAAGATGGCTAAAGAGGTTCAGGAGGGTTCTGGATGACAGAATTGGGTGGTTCTGTGGATCTATGAGAATTAAGGGGCCTTACTTAGAGCCTTCTGCTCATGGAGGTCCGTGCAAACTTTTCTACTCCCATAGTTCCCAGGGGAGACATCATCTCTCAGCTCTGTGCTAACATTACACAGCCCCTCTCCTCACCTGCCATGGGCTTGATATGTTTCATTCAACTGTGACATTTCATCTCAGCCAGATCCAGGACAAGCCCATGGCAAGCCTCAGTTATCTCTGCCTCAGCTATAGGGTAAAGGCCTCAAGGTAAGATGGCTACCCTCCCCATAGAGCCACGACCACCTGGTAGTGATCAAGGATCTTTATGAGTCACAGCCTCTGGTTCCATAGCTTGACCCACTGCAATTCCTGAACCTCTCTGGGGATCAAGCTCTGTCTTTGCTCCACACCTTTGTGTTCAACTGCATTCCAAGCTTTTCCACCCACATGTACAATTCACTGTCGCCCAACTTCGATTTATGATTTTCAAGCCAAACCTCATCTTTTTTTTGGTCACAGAGCTGACCCAGTGGCAGGTTGGAAATTAGGAATTTTTTCTGGGTCAGTTCTCTCTCCTGCACTGTCAAATATAATGAGGGAGCACGCCCTGACAAAGGTCCCTCCTACCCAGTTCCTGATCTGCTTGTGGCATGCTTTTTCTTTCTTGGATGTTCACAAAGAGCCCTACCTGGTCCTTCCCCTCCAATAGGCATTTTTTTTAGAAGGGGAGAACGCGAACGCAGTCCCCCACTACCACAAATTATGCAGTCGAGTTTCCCGCATTTGGGGAAATTGCAGGGGTCAGCACATCCCAAGTGCAATGGATGAGCCTTGCCCTGGGAAAACCACCTTCTTGATCATCGTATCGCCCCTGCCAGGTAAGTATAAGGCCTTTTTCTAATCACCTTTAAAAATATACGGTTGTGTATATGTGCTTGTGTGTGCATACGTGCACATAGAGGCCAGAGTTCAACTTTAGGTGTCTTCCTCAATCCTTCTACACCTATATATTTTTTGAAAGATTTGTTTAAATTTTATGTGTATGCATGTTTTCTGTGCATGTATGTAAGTACTGGTATCATCCAATGCCTGGGGAGGCCAGAAGAAGGCATTGGATTCCCTAGAACTGGAGTTGTGGACAGTTGTTAGCTGCCACACGGGTGCTGGGAACTGAGCCCAGGTTCTCTGCAAGAGCAGCCAGTGCTCTTAACCACTGAGCCATCTCTCTAGCCCCTCTCCACCTCATTTTTAAGGCATAATTTCTCACTGAACTTGGACCTCACTGATTCAGCTAGGGTTTTTGGCTAGCAAGCCTCAGAGACTCATTCACCCGTGTCTACCTCCCCAGCCCTGGGATTATAGGTGTGCACAAGCACACCTGACTTTTTAAGTGGGTGTTGGGAATCAAACTCAGGTCCTCATGCTTGCAAGCAGACACTCTACTGACTGAGCTATCTCTCCGGGCTCACTGTTTCTTTGGAGACCAAGTCTCTCTATGTAGCCAGGCTGGTCTCAGACTCATGAGCTCTGGGTTGACAGGTGTGCATCACCATACATGACTCTCCTTCTAATGACTTATTTTTGTCTTTTTGAGACAGGGTCTACCTGTAGCCCAGCTGGCCTGAAAATTGCTATGGAGAGCAGGTTGGCCTCAATCTCAGAGAGATCTGCCTGCCTCTGTCTACCTAGTGCTGGGGTTAAAGGCAAGTGCCACCATGCCCAGCCTGTAATGATTTCTTCCTACCATCAACTATAGTGAGATTTTTTTCCCTCAAGAGCAGATGTCTGTCTAGTCCTTGCTTCACTATCTGCTTTCAGGATGAGTCCACATTCCTCAGCCCAGCTTTCAACGTCCTCTGAAATGACATCCAGTTTTACCTCCCATCACCCTCTTCTGTGCACTGTGACCCCAGACTGGGGTAAAGGACTCCTTTCCTTTATGCACCCTATGTTCCCTGTTGTCTCTCTTCCTGAAGTTCCCTGGAGTTCCCATATTGTCTTTTGGGGAAAGTTCAGGCTGAAGATGCAGCTCAGTGGTAGAGAAGATCTCATGTAGAATCCCCAGTGAGGAGGTAGGGGCATGGCTCAGTGGTAGAGGAGATCTCATGTAGAATCCCCCAGTGAGGAGGTAGGGGCATGGCTCAGTGGTAGAGGAGATCTCATGTAGAGTCCCCCAGTGAGGAGGTAGGGGCATGGCTCAGTGGTAGAGGAGATCTCATGTAGAATCCCCTAGTGAGGAGGTAGGGGCATGGCTCAGTGGTAGAGGAGATCTCATCTAGAATCCCCCAGTGAGGAGGTAGGGGCATGGCTCAGTGTAGAACACTTACTTGTCTAGCATGAATGAGGTCAAAACCAAATCAAACACAATGAAACAGAAAAACTAGACTGCCTGGGAAGTTGAATGTATCCTCCAGGGCTTCCCTCACATTCCTGTCCCAGGCCAGGTTGGTGCTACTCTCGGATGCTGCAGTTGCTGCAGTTGCTGCAACAGCGTTAACTTCAGCTTTCTGGGATGGAGGATATGAATTGTATCTTTGCTGTTTGCTGAATTATTGAAAGTAAAAGGCTCAGATACTTGGTCCTTATTTCTCCCATATCTGTGCCTGAAAAAGTGCTTGGTATTTCCCATCACTGTGACCATCAAATTCAGCTAGGAATGTGTAACTAATCATCCTTCTGTTGAACACCTTTTGTGCTGGATAGCTTTAGTGTCAACTTGACACACCTGGGTTAAGGGAGCCTCAGTTGGGGAATTGGCTGCATTGGAATGGCCTGTGACCATGTCTGTGGAGTATTGTCTTGATTGTTGAGTTATGTGGAAGGGCCCAGCCCACTGTGAGTGGTGCCACCCTGGGCAGTATAAGAAAGCTTGGGCCAGGAGATCAGGTCAGTAAGCAGCATTCAGCTCCTGTCTCCAGGTTTCTGCCCTGAGTTCCCATGTGGGGCTCTGTCAGTGATGAACTGTGACCTGGGAGATGAAAGCCAAATAAACCCTTTCCTCCCCAAGTTGGTTTTGGTCAGAGTGTTTTGTCACAGCAATGGAAGACAAACTAGAACACCTTTCTTAACTATTAGAACCATGTCATGTCAAATATGATGTACAATTTCCTTTCTATTTTCCAAGTCAACATTTTCCTTCACTATCACCACAATTGCCACCCTTATTACCATCATCATTACCATTATTACCACCACCACCACCATCATCATCATCATCACCACCTCCATCATTACCATCTTCACCATCATGACCACCACCATCATCATCATCTCCACCTCCATCATTACCATCTTCACCATCACGACGACCACCACCATCATCATCATCACCTCCATCATTACCATCTTCACCATCACGGACACCACCATCATCACCATCATCATCATCATCATCACCACCACCTCCATCATTACCACCTTCACCATCATGACCACCACCATAATCACCATCATCATCACCTCCATCATGACCATCTTCACCATCACGACAACCACCACTATCATCATCACCACCATAATCACCATTATCATCATCTCCTTAATTACCATCATCCCCAGCATTATCATCACCACCATCATCGTGACCACCACCACCGTCACCACTGACATCATCATCATCGCCATCATCACCACTGCCATCATCTTCTGAATTACCATTGTCCCCACCATCACCACCACCACCATCACCACTGCCATCATCATTGCCATCATCACCACTGCCATCATCTCCTGAATTACCTACCATTGTCCCCACCATCACCACCATCATCACTGCCATCATCATCACCATCATCACCATCACCATCATCTCCTGAAGTACCATTGTCCCCACCATCACCATCACCACCATCATTATCACCATTATCATTTGTGGTGCTATGGATGGAACCCAGAACTCTTGTGCATGCTAGACAAGAGCTCCATTACTGAGTCATACCCTCACCTTTATTAGTGAGATAATTTCTCACTATAGAGCCCGGGCTGGCCTTGAATTCTCAATCTTCCTGCCTTAGCTTCTAGGGTATTGGGATTGTGGGCAAATACCAGCATGTCTTTTGAGGGTAAGCCAATGCTCTGTGACTGAGCTACATCTCCAGCAACTTCTGTCCTTTGAAAACTAACTCAAGCTCTGGGGCTGAGAGATGGCTCAATCAGTAAAGTGCTTCCTTTGAAGCATGAGGACCTTAATTCAATACCCAGAAACCAGTTTTTAAAGACAGGATCTCTCTGTACTCCAGCTGTCTGGAAACTTGCTATATAGACCAGGCTGGCCTCAATCTTATAGAGATCTGTCTGCCATGGCCTCCTGAGTGCTGGAACTAAATCTGTGTGCCGCCACACCTAGCTCAGAACCCATCTTAAAAAAGTCAGATGTGGGCTGGAGAGATGGCCTAGCGGTTAAGAGCGCTGACCGCTCTTACAGAGGACCCGGGTTCGATCTCCAGCACCTACATGGCAGCTGAGAACTGTCTGAAACTCCAATTCTAGGAGAACTCCAGTTCCGGGGGAATCCGACACCCTCTTCTGACCTCTGCGGCATTACACGACACGGGTGCACAGACCTACATGCAGACAGTACATTCATACACATACAGAAATAAAAAATTAAAAAAAGTTAAAAAAAAGTCAGATGTGTTGGGCTGGAGAAATGGCCTAGCAGTTAAGAGCACCGACTGCTCTTGCAGAGGACCCGGGTTCGATTCCCAGCACCCCCATGGGGGCTGAGAGCCGTCTTTAACTCCAGTTACAGGGGAATCCGACACCCTCTTCTGACCTACAGACCTGCAAGCAGACAGTATATTCATACACATAAAGAATAAATAAAATTTAAAAAATTAATATCAATTAAAAAAAAGTCAGATGTGGGGATACACAGTTACAATCTCAGAGCTAGAGAGGCAGAAACAAGTGGATCCCGGAGGCTGGCAGGTGTAGTACAGTCTAATTGGTGAGCTCCTGGCCAGCAAGAGACCTTGTCTCAAAACAACAACCAAAACCCAAGGTGGGTAGTTCCTGAAGAACAACAGCCAAGTTTGACCTCTGGGTTCCTCCGTACACATACATGCACCCGTGCACACTCAAACATGTACACACACACACACACACACACACACACACACACACACACACAGGTCCTCTCCCTGCCTCTTTCAATGTGCTTACTCACCTACCTTCAATGCCATTAGACCGACAGAGCAGGCTGAAATGAAGTCCCACCATCACTGGAACTGTTCTTCGTGATTAACCAGTGGTCCCTCTCCTTGCTGGAGGCTCACGATGGATGAAGGTCATTTTGTAGAACTCAGACCACCAGCTTCAGCACTGAGAACCACAAGATCCATCCTCTGAGGGGCCACCTGTAAAATGGGAGTCAGAGCAGATGACCCATATGTTTCTTTTACTTCTGCTATTTTATGGCACTATCAGAAGTTGCATTTGGGCTGGTGAAATGGCTCAGTGGGTAAAAGTGCTTGTGGCCAAGGCCGATGGCCTGAGTTTAGTCTTCAAGACCCACATGCTGGAAGGAGAGAATGTCTGCACATGCATGGAGCTTATGTGTGTTTACATATACATAGACACACTAAATAAATCAATGAATGAATATAATTTTTAAATTTTTTCTTATTTTTAAAAATTATTTATTTTTTATGTATATGAATGTACTGTCTGCATGTAGGTTTGTGCACCCGTGTCATGTGATGCTGTGGAGGTCAGAAGAGGGTGTCAGATTCCCCTGGATCTGGAGTTAAAGACAGTTCTCAGTTGCAATGTGGATGCTGGGGATCGAACCTAGGTCCTCTGCAAGAGCAGTTGGCGCTCTTAACTACTAGGCCATCTCTCCAGCCCAAATATAATTTTTTTAAAGTTGTGTTTTTAGTTTTTTATTTCCAAAGTAAACATCTTTTTTTTTCTTTTTTTTTTTCTTTTTCTTTTTGGTCTTTTGAGACAGGGTCTCCCTGTAGCCCCATCTGGTCTGGAACTCACTATGTAGGCCAGGCTGGCCTTGAACTCACAGAGATCCACCTGTCTCTGCCCCCCAAGTGCTGGGATTAAAGGGGTGAACCACCATGCCTGGCCCAAAGTAAACATCTTTAAAAGCTAAGTAAGTAACTGACTGTGCAGTTTTCCTGTGAGTGTGAGTGTAGAGGCCAGAGGTCAACTTCAGGAGTCTTCCTCAATCTCTCCACCTCATTTTTTGAGAAAGGGTAGCTCACTGAACCTGGGGCTTGCTGATTGGCTAGAGGGGCTGCCCATCAAGTCCTCCTCCCCAGCACTAGCATTACAGACACACAGTACCACGCCTGGCTTTTATGTGGGTTCTATGAGCCATTTATCCCAGCCCCATCCTTTTCTTTTTAAAGATTTTTTTTTTTTTGTCTTTTTGAGACAGGGTCTCCAAGTAGCTCCGGCTATCCTGGAACTCACTATGTAGACCAGGCTGGCCTTGAACTCACAAAGATCCGCCTGCCTCTGCCTCCCAAGTGCTAGGATTAAAGGCGTGCGCTACCACGCCCGGCCAAGATATTTTAAGCTTCTCAAAAGTTAAAAATAGACACAGATCGGGGCTGGAGAGATAGCCTAGCGGTTAAGAGCACCCACTGCTCTTGCAGAGGACCCGGGTTCGATCCCCAGCATCCACATGGCGGCTAAGAACCGTCTATAACTCCAATTCCAGGAGAACTCAAGTTCCAGGGGAATCCAAGACCCTCTTCTGACCTCTGAGGCATTGTACAACATGGGCGCACAGACCTACATGCAGACAGTACACTCATACACATACAAAAATAAATAAAAATTAAAAAAAATAGACACAGGTCGTGGTGGCGTATGCCTTTAGTCTCAGCACTTGGGAGGCAGAGGCAGGCGGTGGGTCTCTAGAGTTCAAAGCCAGCCTGGTCTGCATAGTGAGTTCCATGACACCTGGGGCTACAGGGAGACCCTGTCTCAAAACAAAACCAAAAACCAACCAAACAAAAAGCTTAAAAATAGACATGGTGGCTCCTGCCTGTAACCCCAGCATTGGGAAGGTTGAGGCAGGAAGATGGCTCAGGGGAAGCCTGGCTCGATAATGAGACCCTGTCTGAAAACAGCAAAGGGGCCGATGAGGTGGCTCCAAAGGCAGAGGCACTTTTTGCCCAGCGTGATGGCTCCAGAGCCCACAGTGGAAGGAGAGAACTGACTCCTGCAAGTTGTCCTCTGACCTCCACGTGTGGGCTATGGCACACAGACACAGACACACACACAGAGTAAATAAATGTAAAAAGCAAAACAGAGGCTCTTTCTAGCTGTACCGGTGTGTGTTAAGTGTTCATTTGCACCTGTGTGCACACTGCCTGCAGCTCTAGGACAGCCTCAGATAACGGTGAACTCTGGGACAGAGTCAGAAGTTTGGTCTTTGATGTGGCACATTGTATTACTATCATGTAGCTCAGGTTGGCCTAGAACTTGCTATGTAGCTGAGTCTGACCTTGAACTCCTGGTCTTCCTGCCTCCCCTTCATGAGTACTGGAATGATAGGCATATGCTGCCATGCCTGGTACCCCCACCCTCCAGCTGAGCCACATTGTTAGCCCTCTGATGTCGTAGGTCATGTTACCCAAGTCACGTTTCCACTTGGGGGTTAGGCTCCTCACATGTCCGCTCTAATGAGGCATTTGGACTCAGTAGCAGATTCAATCCAGACCTTAGCAGCTGTCAGAGCTCAGAGAAAAAAAATGATCTTAAATACCACCAGCAGCATCTTCAGCCCCACAGGATGGTGTTGGAGATTTAACTGAGGTGTGTGATGCATCAGACAGAGGGGGCCCTACATTTAGGAATACTAATTTAGGAATACTAATGCATAAGAAAAATTTCCAGGACTGGCAAGATGGCTCAGCAGGTGAAGGTGCTTGCTGCCAAGCTGACAACCTGAATTCCATCCCCAGAATCCACATGCCGGGGAGAACCAGCTCCCACAGGTTGTCCTGTGTCCTCTATGCTATTCACACACACATACATACACAAACACGAACACAAACTAAACCACACACTAAATAAATGTAATTGACCGTGGAGGTGATGCTTTATGTTCCTGCCTTGACTTCCCACAGCAATGGACTGTAAATGGGAATTAATTGTAAGCCAAATAAACTCCTTTCCTACCTGAAAAAAATAAATGTAATTAAAAGTTAAAAGAGGGGGCTGGAGAGATGGCTCAGCAGTTAAGACCAACTGCTCTTGCAGAGGACCTGGGTTCAATTCCCAGCACCCACATGGTGGCTAAGAACCGTCTTTAACTCCAGTTCCAGTGGCATCTGACACCCTCTTCTGACCTCCAAGGCATTGCATGACATGGGTGCACAGACCTACATGCAGACAGTACACTCATACACATAAAAAAAAGCTAAAAGAGAACACCCACATATCAAGGTGTGTTCATTCAGTCATTCTCTTTGTTTCCTGCTCACCGCGTACCTGTTACATCCATCTGGGATAGAGGACCTGGAGTGGAATCATTTATCTGGAGAGATGGAGTGAGTAGAGGGAGACAGAGAAGAGAGTTCATGGGCCAGAGCGGCAGAGTCTGTAATACACCCGGATCTCACTCACCTGCTGCTTCTATGCCAAGACCCAGACTTGTTTTTAAATATTTATATGTATGAGTGTTTTGCCTGCATGCGTGTATGTGTACCACATATGGATACAATATCCACAGTGGCCAGAAGAGGATGTCCATATCTCCTGAAGCTGGAGTTATATATAGATGTAAGGCTGCCATGTTGGTGCTGGGAACCGAACCTGGGTCCTTGGTAAGAGCAACTAGCGTTCCTAACTGCTGAGCCATCTCTCCAGAACCCAAGAGATCCAGGTTTAAGGTTCCTTTTAAGGCTCTAGCCCTGGGACTAGGGAGATGACTCTGTATGTGAAGTGCTTGCTATGGGAGGCTGAGGACCTGAGTTCAATCCCTAGAACCCGTGAAGAGCTAGATGCAGCAACCCATGAATTTACAATCCCAGACTTCCTATGGAGAGATGGAGGTGGAGACAGGAGAAGTTCTGGAAACTGATGGCCAGCTAGTCTGGTGTACGGAGTCGTGAACAAGACACTCTGCCTCAAAACAGGTGGGAAGTGAGGACTGACACCAAGGCTGCTCTCCAAACTCCATATATGCACCATGGAATACACACATGCGCGCGCACGCACACACACACACACACACACACACACACACACACACGAGTCCAGCCTTGACCTCTCATTCCTGCCCCACCCCATGCTTTCCTGGATCCTGTCATTGCCTCCAACTTCCTGTTCACCCGTAATGTTTCCACATTCCCTGTAAACACTGATGGGAACAAGAAACCAGAGCAGCGACCACTGTTGCAGTCACAATCTCTGCTATTTCCTGAGCCCTTACAACGTGGAGGTCATGTTCTAAGCACTGTCCTGGCATAATATTAGTTCCTACTGCAAGACAGCTATATAGTAGGCATTATTGTTGATTTATAGACAAGGAAGCCAAGATGAGAGAGGCTGACTCATTGAACGGAAGTCACACAGCTTCTCCTTGCACTGGGATTGGTCATGGGGCTGACACCAAGTATGCTCTTATGGATAGCAGCCTGCTGTACCTCCGTGTCTTTCCTGTCTGTATTGCTCCATCCACCTGAGAGGAAGAGCATGAAAGAAAGAGAAAGAAGAGCACTTCGAGGCACACACACACCACACACACACACACACACACACACACACACACACACACACACACGTGGAACTAGAAAGAGGCCCAAGCAGAGGGTGTGTGAGGCAGGTGTGTGGCCACTCACAGGCAAAGGCGAGCAGCTAAGGAGTGAGATGTGAGCCATTGATGGAACAGCCCAGGTCAGCTGCTGGGCAGGGTCAGGGGGGCAAGAGTCCAGTGGGAGGGAGATGGAGAGGGAAAGATGGGAGAGAGAGAGAGAGAGAGAGAGAGAGAGAGAGAGAGAGAGAGAGAGAGAATGCATGGCGTCCTCTGTATTATACCATCCAACATGGGCAAGGGCTTTGGTTGGTAAATCCTACCAGAAGCTTTGAACCTCAATCCCTGCCTCTCACACCCCACAGAGAGCATTATGGTTGGGCAGGCCCATTGCTCACACTCCTGCTCCAGAGCCAGTGGAAGCCGGACTAAGTATAAGTACTTCAAGTTTGTGTTAAGTAGGTTCCCACCATCACAATATAAGCTGCCAGTTTTTTAAAAATCTCTTCCACAATGACCCAGATATTTGATAGTCGACTCTTTCTTCCTGAACTTGCATGCATGTCTCCAATACCAGAATGCCATTTTCCTACCTGGAGATGCACTCATTTTCCAAAGCCCCCATCGAAAGAAACAAAAACAGAACTTAAAATAATGTAAACAAAACAATAAACTATCAACATCAATCATGGAAAGCTTTTGTAGAAAATAAAAGCAGACTGACCCGATTACATCTTTATCTTCTGTCTCCATTGATATTCCAACTTCTCTTCCCAGCAAAGAGGAGGTTCTTACTCTAAGTAAGGACCAAGATGCTTAATAAGTTTCCCAGGGCCCACTTAAGGGTCTGGATTCATTTAAAGCCCAAGGGTCTTGTTAGCATCTTTCCCCCTACTATGTTGCCTGAGGAGTGTGAGGGTCTCAAAAGGATGAGGCTTGAGGGACCAGAGGAAGAGAACTTGGGAAATTAGAACTTCAGTGTCGGGAGAATTTGAAGCTTCTGGGCTAAGGAAGGCCACCTCTGTGTCAGTGATGTAAGCAGCAAGAGTTGGAATGAACTAGAACCCAGAGGAAGGAATGAGTAGCTCAGAGCACCTTGCTAGCAGCTCCCTGGAGAAGGGAAATTAAAGTTATTACTGCCCTGTCCAAACTTTCCTAAACTTTGAACCAATAACAAGTGATTGGGAGGCTTTCTATTTTAGAACACATTGACAGTAATATCAGCAAATGGCAGCCCATATGATACTAACCTGGTACCCCACAGCAAACAACTACTTGTGGGCTGACATAGCTCTGCGAGAGTCTTGGAGTCCAAATAAGAAGCTGTAAAGGGCTGGGAGATGGTTCCATCAGTGAGGTGCCTGCGATGCAAGCATGAGGACCTGTGTTTGTTGCCCCAGAAGCCACATAAAAATCTGGGCTTGGTGACACACACTTGTAATCCCAGTGCTGGGGAGGCTGAGACAAGCAGATCCCTGGAGCTCACGGAGGCCCAGCCAGTCTAGCAGAATCAGTGAGTTCCAGGTCCAGTGAGAGGCTGGGTCAAGAATAAGGTAGACGGGCTGGAGAGATGGCTCAGCCATCAAGAGCATCAGCTGCTCTTGCAGAGGACCTGGGGTCAGTTCCCAGCACCCATAGGATGGCTAACAACCATTCATAACTCTAGTTCCAGGGGATCCAGTGCCCTCTTCTGGCCTCCATGGCCATTGCATGCACCTGATGAGCTTACATAGAAGCAGCCAAAACACACAGAAAATAAATTAAAAAATAAGGTGGGGAGCAATTGAAGACACCTGACACCATCCTCTAATGCCCACAGTCATGCACACTTGCATACACATAGGGAGCCAACCTCAGAATGAGTACGGAGGAAATAATAGGGAAATAGGGAATAATAGGGAAAGTTGATAGGGAAATATAATAGGGAAATATAATAGAGAAAAATTTTTATTTGTGCTGTGTCATCCAAGCTCCAAGAGTGGCACAACTCAGAGATGAGTGAATCTACATTGCCACAACTTCCTCTGCAGGAGAAAAGGATTGAATTCCAGCCTTCATTACCAATTACCCCGCAGCCCTCACTGCAGCCACAAATTCATACAGTGTTCACTGCTCAGACCTCCATGGTTTTCCCTGACTTGAGCTCCAGCTACCAGAGCTTCTTAGAGTCTATGCCACCACACCTTCATGGGGCTGAGATAATCACACCCACTACCATAGCCCTGGACCCAGCATCACTCTGCCAGACACCCATCCAACTTGCAGATAAAAGCCAGTCCATATTGCCTGGAAACCATGATTGCCTTTTTAAAAAAGTGTGTGTGTGTGTGTGTGTGTGTGTGTGTGTACATGCACATGTCTCTGTATGTATGTACATGGATGCACTTCCCTCTATGTGTGTACACACTTCCCTGTGTGTGTGTGCATGCATCCCTCTGTGTGTGTGTGTGTGTGCACTTGTTGAAAAGAATTTTCCTCCCAGAAGGTACTCACACATGTAGCATCCTGCCCTGCCTTTGCCTCAGGTTCCCCAGTTACTAGGCAAAGCAATGAGCAGACTCTCCAATCATACTAGAATGTTTATTAGGCTTGCCTACGAAGTGAATGGAGACAGCATCTCTTACATGATGAACAGCAATTCTCTTTTCCCTATATAGCTGCCCAGACACCTGGCATGGATTCTGTGTCCTCTGCCCATGATGACAAAATGGCAAGAGAGACCCAGCCCCACATGGTGGGCTTTTTATTTGCCCCTGGACCCAACGTGGTGCTAGTGGGATCCCAGAGTTCTGTGATCTCGTGAGCATCGCAGGAACACCAGCACTGAAGGAACCTCACTGTGAGTTCAGCTTTGCCCATAGCCCCTCACTCTAGGTAAACCAGACTCCATCTTAGTAGTTTGTAGCATGTCCAATGATAAATCCATTTCAAAAAAGATATATTTTATTCCACAATCTACCCCCCCCTTCTTTGGCCCTTACAAACTGGAGGTGCCAACCTCTTCTGTGAGAGTCCTTGGGCCTTGTAGGGAGGGTGAGAGAGTCTCTGAGACAACACATCAATCTCTAAGGTCTGTCAAAGTTCTGTTTTTGACAGACCTGTGGTTCATTCAGGAGTCTCCTTCTCATTTCTACTAATAAAACACAAATAGCAAGAAGCACAGACATTTAAAAAAATTAACTATTGTAACAAGTATACTTTGGGCACAAACACAAATGCTTGGATGGTATCTCAGTCGGAGCATCACAGCTCTTTAATGAAAGGATGGCAATAGCTTTCTATTGTGCCCTATAAAGTCTCCTGCCACTAGGGGTGCCAAGCTTGCAGTATCAGTTGTGTGTCCTCCCCTCGCCCCCCACCAGAGAGTAATCCATAGACCCACTTGAAATTTTCCAGGCTGCCACTATTGCACTATATCTTCTTTGGCATGTAAAAGTACAGCACACAAGGTCTGTAGTAGAACTTTGGAGACTATTACTTTCCAGTGATTTGTACAGTGCTCTCTGTCACCATGAAGGTCAGCTGTCCATTTTCAGTGCAAGGTCTCAACATAATTTTTCTTATGCTCACATCACACCATATATTCAGCAATAGGGTCTTACTGTCCACTTCTTATGTGCACCTGATGTTACAGGCAAATAGTCTTTGTTTGGGGAGCCTGGAGAGCCTCCTGGCCAACAGTTACTGGTATGGCATCCCACATCTGGTACTGAAGTCTTTACCAATACATCTTATTTAACCATAAACTTCCAAAGATTCCATAATTATACCTGGCCCTGGTACTCCCTTAATGAATTTACTCTTTATCTTTGTTTCATCGAGTGTATTAGATATCTGTCCAACAGGTCTCACATCTGTAAAACACTCAGACATTAACATTAGGTATTAAATAAAACATAAACTAGGTCCAACATAGCATGGGAGGATTTTATCTGTTTGTACAAATTGTCATCTCAAAAGATCCACGTTGGGTACAATAGCATGAATAAGAGGCATTAATTCAGTTAGCGCTTTAGTATCTGTAGTCATTTTCTCAATCCATTTGGTAACCTGGGGTTTTGACATGCAGACTCCCTGTATTTCTTTAGCTTTGACAGACTCATTGGGCCTGGCTCAAGCTCTCTAGCCCTGTACAGGGCCAAAGAGGAATAGATCTCCTTTTGCCTCTACAGTATTTGCTGTTTAGCTGGGTCAAGCTGGCCCTAGGCCTGACTCCTGACTATAGTCCTAACACCTGCTTTCTTTTTACTGACACCATCCGGTCAGCTGGGGAGGCCCCAGCTGGGCAAACTGCTCCCACCCCAGCAAGATTTTCCTCATCAGAGAATGGTACTCTGTTTAACCTAGGGGGTTCATTACCACCCCTGAACAGTTTTTATTCTTTGTATGCCTTTTGTGAACTGTTCCTCAGGCTTTAAAGCCTCCCAGAAGTTTTTTAGCCTGGAATTTGGATTTTTATAATTTTTTTTTCTTTAGGAGCATGGGCTTGACATAGATCCCACCACGTTTTCCTCCTAGTAACCCAAGCAGACTTCCTTTTTGGTTTTGTCCTCTAGGTTGCTTCACTCCTCTACAGACATATTTTACATGTTGGTCTAAGTTATCTAGGTTTGATAAAGCCTCTCTTACTTTATAAAGACTCTGTTCCATCAAGGAACTCAGCACAGCCGTTGAAGTTTCAAACCACTCTCGAGATCCTTGATCAATCAAGCTTTTTCTTAGATCACTAGTAAACACAGCTCTATCTGTCATAGTGACCTGGGCACTATATATTGCTTTTCTCATACCTAGTTTCCTCAGTAGCACTTGGCCCTCTCCTATCATTTTCCACTCCCCAGTATTTATGGGAACCTCTACTGGGGATAACCATCTGTCTCTCATTAGCCAATCCATTAGGGACTTATTCCTCTTGTGCTGTTTCAGGCTATGCAGTGTATGTCTCAAGATGAGATGGGTGGTTACATTACTCCACTTTCCTGCTTCTGTAGCACTTAAAATAATTCCACCCACTTCCAGGTCCCACAGCCTCACAAGCCAGGTGGTGAAGGGTTCCTTCACTGCCTGCTTGAAAGTCTTTCCCAATTTGAACAATTTCAGTGCTGAGTATTCTGTGACTCTTAGTTTCCCGACACTGGGTCATTGCTAACGCCACCATTAGCATGTTGAGACATGGATTTTTTTTTCCTTTCTTTGTATTAAAGGCCAAACCTGAGAGGCATCTGGTGCTTTTCCTATGTCACTCTCCTTTTTCTCATTATTTGCCTTTTCTCCTGGGTCTCCTAGCTGAAAAAAAATGCCAGGCTGATACGTCTACCTCCTTTTCTCTTTTATGTAAGTTACCAGCAAGTTTGGAGGTCAATACTGAAGAGGCCAGCTTCTTACTTTTTCTTGTTCCAACTTTTCCCTTAGATCTTTAATCTCTCTTTGGGCCATCTCTCCTACTTGGGATGTATCCATATTAACACGGAGTGGAAAAAAAAATACGGAGCAGTATCTAGGCCACTTCAGCCATGACTTGTTGCACATCCCTCCTTTGATCTGCTATTTTCAGGGCTCGTAAAGTCTGCTCGTTGACCCTCTATGGTTTTCTAAACATTTCCATAATCACGCAGCGGCCCCCACTGGTCAAGTGAGCATGCTACTCCGTACCACTTAGAAGAGGAGAGCCAGTCCCACCGACTTTATCTGCCTATTCGGCTTCACTCTAGTTCTGAATCTTAAAGTCCATTGCACAATCCATGTCGCCACCGCTGCTACACTCGCGAACGCTGCCCAAAAAAATCCACCATGTCATGATTCCCTCTTCATTTCCCCCCAGCTTTATTTGAGTTAGTGGCTTTCCTTATAAAAGAAAGTCTGCCATCACTCTTCCTGAGATCATGCTTTTGCCTAATCCTGCCTCGACTACGCCAGTTCTGTTGCAGAAAATTTTCCTGGGGGTGGAGGAAGGACCCAGATACTTAGTGTCCAGGCCTGCCTCTGCCTCAATTTCCCTGGTTACTAGGCAAAGCAATGAGAAGACTCTCCAATCTTACTAGAGAGTTTATTAGGCGTGCCTGCAAAGTGAACGGAGACAGCATCTCTTACATGATGAGCAGTGATTCTCTTTTCCCTACCTAGCCCCCTGAGACCTGGCATGAATTCTGTGTCCTCCGCCCATGATGACAAAATGGCAAGAGAGCCCCAGTCCTGCATGGTGGGCTTTATATCTGCCCCGGCCCCAACATGACACCAGCAGTGTCCCAGAGGTCCGTGGTGGGTGTTCTTGTGAGCATCTAGGGAATGACTTCCAGAACCTTGCTGCAGACTCAGCTTTGCCCTTGGCCTCTCCCTCTAAGTAAGCCAGACTCCATCTTTGTAGCTTGTAGCTTGTCCAATGATAACTCCATTTCAAAGAAGATATATTTTATCCCATAGCACTTCCGTGTGTGTGTGTGTGTGTGTGTGTGTATGTGTGTGTGTACATGTGTGCACAAGTGGGCATGCATATGCACATTTTTCTGTATGTGCGCACACTTTCCTGTGTGTGCACATGCACGTGCTTCCCTGTATATGTGTGTGTGTGTGTGTGTGTGTGTGTGTGTGTGTGTCTTCCCCTTATTTTTTGAGGCAGGTAGATCTCTGTGAGTTCAAGGCCAGTCTGGTCTACATAATGAGTTCCAGGCCAGCTGGGGCTACAGGGAGACCCTATCTCAAAAAGACCAAAAAATGTGTATAATAATCAAAGTGATTTTGGGGCTGGAGAGATGGCTCAGTGGTTAAGAGTGCCGACTGCCCTTGCAAGAGGACCTGGGTTCGATTCCCAGCACCCACATGGTGGGTAAGAACTGTCTTTAATGCCAGTTCAGGGGAATCCGACACCCTCTTCTGACCTCTGTGACATTGCATGACACAGGTGCACCAA
The DNA here is from genome assembly GCA_009823505.1 of Rhizomys pruinosus. Taxonomy (NCBI): domain Eukaryota; kingdom Metazoa; phylum Chordata; class Mammalia; order Rodentia; family Spalacidae; genus Rhizomys; species Rhizomys pruinosus. Next base: position 37,596 of record VZQC01011697.1, read on the forward strand.
CCTACATGCAGACATTACACTCATACACATAAAATGTAATAAATAAAAAATTAAAAAAATAATCAAAGTGATTTTAAGGTTCAGTATGATCCTATCTAAATCCCAACAGAAGGGCTGAGAGAGGGCTCAGTGATTAAAGGAACTTGCTGCTCTTGCCAAGGACCCAGGTTCAGCTCCCGACACTCATACATAGTGGCTAAGAACTGCCTGCAATTCTAGTTTCAGAATCAAACACTTCTGGCCTCCTAGGGCACCTGCACACATGTGCACATACTCTCCTATATACAAAACTAAAAATAACAAAAATAATTCTTTAAATCCTAACATGAATAGAAAAACAGTCCTAAAATTCCTATGGGACCAGGAGATATCCACAACAGTCATAAAAACCTTGAGTAAAAATAGCACTAAAAGCGTTCTGATCCCTTGTTTAAATATGTATGATAAAGTCAGAAAAACAGTACAATACTTGAATACAGCAACACATAACCTCATGGCTTAGGGAACATTGTGGAAGAAAGAGTGGAAAGAATGTAGGAAGTGGAGGATGGAGAGCAGGGCTGTGACACGCTGTCCTCTGTGTACGACATGGTTGTCAGACTCAGGGACTCACAACAGCTGTGGTTATCTGATCTGTGCCAAGATAAAGGCAGTTAAGAATCCCATTATGGCTGGGCAGCATGGCACACACCTTTAATTCTAGCACTCAGGAGACAGAGGCAGGTGGATCTCTGTGAGCTAGAGGCCAGCGTGGTCTACCTCGTGAGCTCCAGGCTAGCTGAGGCTACACGGAAACCCTGTCTCAACAAAACAAAGCAAAGAAAAACCAAACCAACTCTGATTATGGAATAGGGAGGGGTTCCTGAGGCCCCACCCTTGGCTGAGGAACTATTGGCAGTTGATGGGTTCTGGGGGAGGGAGAGTCATTTTGGGGGGCTGTGGTCCTGCACCTGTGCACACGCTGGCAGCACTAACCACACTCATTGGATTATGTATAAAGAAGAGAATATCACATTGGGAGAATGACATGTTGGGTGGTGTTCAGGGAGAGTTGACGGGAGACTAGGCAGTGGATTTGATCAAAACACACTGCATGTGTGTATAAAATCCTTAAAGAATGAAGCCAGGAATAGTGGGTATCCTAGTTTGTTTTCTGTTGCTGTGATTACAGGGAGACCCTGTCTCGAAAACACCAAACAAAACCAAACCAAACAAAACAAAAAACCTTGGGAAGGAGAGTCTGTTTGGCTTACAGATTCTAATCTGTCATCAAGAGAAGCTGGGACAGAAACTCAAGGCAGGAACCCAGAGGCAGGAACTGAAGCGGAGACCATGGAGGAACTCGATGCTTACTGGCATGGTTCCCCTGGCTTGCTCAGCTACCTATTGTCACGGAGATTTCCTGGGGGTGGGGTCGGGGGGTAACCGATGCACATGTGTCTTGCCCTGCCTATGCTGCCAGTTCCCCCCTTACCAGGTAAAACACAAGGAGCAGACTCTCTAATCTTAGTTTTGGGGAGACTAGAAAGTTTAATCAGGCTTGCCTACAAAGTGATGAGTGCAAAGTATCACATGCTGAGCAGTGCTCTCTTTCCCCAACATGGCTGCCCAGAGTCCCTCCACCCTTAAGTGACAAAATGGCCAGAGACCACCAGCCCTGTGTGGCATGGGGCTTTTATATGCCCCTGGCCCCAACATAGTGCTAGTGGCTTTCCAGAGTTCCCTTGCGCCTCAGCAAGCATTGTGGGAACGCAAGCCTCCTGGGAAGGCAAGCATGGGGAATCTCATGGGGTCTCAGCTCTGCCCTTTGCCCTTCCCTCTAAGTAAACCACACTCCAACTTTGTGGTTCAAAGCTTGTCTGATGATAAGCCCACTTCAAAGAAGGTGTATTTTATTCCACACCTTTCTTTTTTTTTTTTTCTTTTTTTTTTTTTTTTTGTTCTTTTTGAAACAGGGTCTCCCTATAGCCTCAGCTGTCCTGGAACTCACTCTGTAGACCAGGCTGGCCTTGAACTCACAAAGATCCACCTGCCTCTGCCTCCCAAGTGCTAGGATTAAAGGCGTGTGCCACCATGCCTAGCATTCCACACCTTTCTTACACAGCCCAGGCCTACCAGCCTAGGGATGGCACTGCCCACATTGGGCTGGGCCCTCTTACATCAATTAGCAGTCAGGGAAATGTCCCACAGAAATGGTCACAGGGCAGTCTGATGGAGATGATTCCTCAGTTGGGATTCCCTCTTCCCAGATGAGTCTAGCTTGCCTCACAAAAAACTAACCAGCACAGGTGCTCATGCAATAATCCTAGCACTTGAGAGACTGAGACAGGAAGATGTGAGTTTGAGGCCAGTCTGACCTATAGATTCAGAAATGATTCAAAAATGAAATGCAGGACAAATGGAACAGAGTCAAAAGTCCAGAAATGGAATGAGTTTCTACGTGCAGATGACCTACCGACATTAAACCAAGATGAGAGAATAAGTTAAAGCTCTTTAACAAGCAGTGAGATTGAAGCAATAATAATAATAATAATAATAATAATAATAATAACTCTCTTGAATGAAAAAAATTCAGGCTTGGGGCTGGAGAGATGGCTTAGCAGTTAAGAGCGCCGACTGCTCTTGCAGAGGACCTGGGTTCGATCTCCAGCACCCAATGGCAGCTGAGAACCTTCTTTAACTCCAGTTCCAGGGGAATCCGACACCCTCTTCTGACCTCTGCAGCATTGCAGGACACGGGTGCACCAACCTACATGCAGACAGTACACTCATACACATATGAAAATAAATTAAAAAAAGAAAAACTCCAGGTTCCAGATGGATTTGCTACAGTAAAGATGGAACCTCCTTGTCTGTGGAGACATGTTCTTGTCTTCACTCTTGAGAGCTAATTCAGTTGGGTAGAGCAAAGACCTGGCTAGGGAACCACCCCTAGGGAAGTGGGTTCTCCTTAAGATAAAGTATCTTTCTTTCCCAGAATTCTCTCCCCCTAGTATAGTCCCTGTTAATCGTCCTGAAGTCCAGCTGGGTATGTCCTCTTTGAGCCCTGACGCAGAAGTTGTAACTATTCATTTTTCTTTTCATCTGTCTTTTTCTTTCAGATGCTGGCCAGAACCCAAACATGCTTTCCTGGTACTCTGGGCTTCCTTATCTTTCTCTAAAGCTCCCTCCCCGCCATGTGGCTGACCTCCATCTCAAACATCTGTTTCTTCTCTTCTCCATTCTCTTCCTTTGCTAGAGGCAGCTCTGAGATTTACAGCTTGCCCACTCTGGGGGTTTTCTTTTAAACTAGAATACATTGTCCTCAAGCTTCTGTTTCAGTCTGTTCTTAATTTTTTTTCATTAATGAGGCCAAGAACCCCAAGAGGGGATCCTGATTTCCCTGGTATCATAAGGTGGCTCTTCAGGGAGTCCCTGAGATTCCCAAGAGTTCTGATGACACTTCTTTCCTGCCTTTTAATTCTTTAATCAGCAGAGGAAAATACCTAGTTCCCCCACCTATATGGTATCAAATTCACTATAGAATTCTACCATACCTTTTAAAAAGAACTAAAAGCCATGATTTTCTTATTATGCCACAAATAGAAAAGGGACTCTTCTGACGTATTAACATTTAAAAATTTATTTATTTATTTATTTATTTATTCGTATGAATGTACTGTCTGCATGTAGGTTTGTGCACCGTGTTGTGCAATGCCGCAGAGGTCAGAAGAGGGTCTCGGATTCCCCTGGAACTGGAGTTCTCCTAGAATTGGAGTTACAGACGGTTCTCAGCTGCCATGTGGGTGCTGGGGATCAAACCCGAGTCCTCTTCAAGAGCAGTCGGTGCTCTTAACTGCTAGGCCATCTCTCCAGCCCCGGTATTAACATTTTTAACACAATTTTTATTTCATGTGTATTTATGTGTATGAATGTATGTATGTATGTATGTGTGTATGTATGTATGTGTTCCACATGCATACAGTATTCCTAGAGACCAGAAGAGGGCATCACATCCCCTGGTGCTGCAGTTATAGATGGTCGTGAGCCATTATGTGGGTACTGGGAACCAAACCCTGGTCCTCTGCAAGAGCAGCAGGTGCTCCTAACTGCTGAGCCATCTCTTCAGCCCCCTCCAAACTCTTTTTAACAAAGCCAGTATCACTCTAATATCCAAACCCAAACAGGAAACTATAGACAAATCTCTGATGAATATATATGCAAAATATCAGCAAAATGCTTCCAATAAAGGAACACATAAAAAAAATCATTGACGGTGATCAAGTTGGCTTTATTCCAGAGATGCAGGGATGGTTCAACATATATAAGTTGATGGTTGTAATACATCATATAAACCAACTCAAGGACAGAAATCACCAGACCATTTCTTTTTTTTTTAATTTTTAAATTAATTTTATTTATTTCTGTATGTGTATGAATGTACTGTCTGCATGCAAGTCTGTGCACCCGAAGAACAGGCCTTTGACAAACTCCAACATCCCTTCATGACAACATCCCTAAAGAGAAGAAGGGCAGAGAGAGCCCAGAACAACACGATAAAGTGGTGTTCGGCAAGCCTGATATTCAGCCAATATCAGGCTAAATGGAGAAAAACTTGAAGCATTTCCACTAAAATCTAGAATAAGATAAGGCTGTCCACTGTCTCCACTTCTTTTCAATATAGAGCTTGAAGTCTTAGTTGGGAAAAATTGGACATCTACATGTAGAAGAATGAAACTAGATCTTCATCTCTCATGCAGCACAAAAATCAACTCGAGGGCTGGAGAGACGGCTCAGCAGTTAAGAGGCCTGGGTGCTCTTGTAGAAGACTTGGGTTCCATTCCCGGCACCCACATGCCCCAACTCTCCATCAGAACTCATGCATTACATCATCCATTCAAGCTTTTGAACCTAGATATCCTTCTTTGCAAATTCATCCACTGGAGTCTAGTCAGCACATCTAGAAATCTTAGGTAAGTCATACTCTTCTTCACCCAGCAGTCTCCAGTAGTCCTCAGACCAGGGCCAGCCCACTACCCATTTCTCCTGCTCCACTCTGGGACCTTGTCTGAGTTGTCATGGGTCCTGTGCCTGATGCCATCATTGCCACAAGTTCACACGTGTAAGCTTCCAGTAGTCTGAAAGCCTCTGTTTTGTGAACCAGCCCTGGCTCTAATAATCTTTCTGCCTTCTCTTCCGCAACAATCCCTGAGTTGTGGGTGAGTGAGATTTAGTATAGGAGTCCTATCCAGAGTCACATACTTTGGAGGCTCCCTTTCTTTGAAACTTGGCCAGTTGTGACCTTTTGTGTGTATTGCACTCTACTGTATAAGGAAGCTTCACTGGCGAGAACTGAGGGACGCACTCATTTTTCTCTCTGCGTCTTATTCTGGTATGTTTCCCAAGTCTTAGGTGTGGAAGTTCAACTGCGTGTCTCCTAGGATTGGACATTTTTCTTCCAGTTGTATATTTTCTATGTTTGACCAGCTGTGGGATTCTGCAGTACCCTCCGTCTGTTGCAAAGTGGAGCTTCTTTAGTGAGTGGTGTACGGTATGCTTGTCTGTGAATGTAAGAGTCCATATTAAGTATATGGTAAGAAATTTCATTTGTCAAGAGATATGACAGAGACAGGGTTTTCTCTGGGATCTGTGTCCTCTCCAGATATGTGCATTTGACTGAGTTTACAGTGCCACGTATGAGTTCATTCCCATTGAGAGGGTATTAAGTCCAATTAGATAGCTGTTGATTATCCCCCAGATGGTGCCACTCATCACCCAAAATAGTTGGAATAAAAAAAGAAGTTCCACTACTGCAGCAACAGAGATAGTTTGCTGTGCAGGTCATTATGGTGATTAGGCTTTAGGGGCCAGTTGGACCATTGATTGATTTCCTCCCTCAGCAGCATGTGTTTTATTTAGTGCTATGAGCCATCAGAAGACTTCCAGGTCAGTTCCTGCTCCATTACTTTCAGTCCCATTTCTGAGGTGTGTCCTGTCTTGAGCAGTAGGGTCTTATCTTCTAGTTCTGGGAGATAATCAAGAGCTCTGGCAGTAGCCTGTGTTATTGAGAGTCTCTTGGATCACTCTCACCAACCACTCAAAGGGAGGTGTCTTCTGTCAGCCACCGTGTTCCTTGCCATGCAGCCCCAGGTATACCTGTGCATTAATGCACGTGCAGACAGTGTATGTGCATTTCTCATGGGGTCTCAGGGGCATCGCATTACCCTCTGGCTTCCCTGGCCACCCAAGATCCAGTCTTCTTTCTTCTCTTCTCACCTCCCTCCTTCCCCAGCCCCAGTACCCCCATTATCCCCATCCTCCCCCTCTCCTAAGTTATCTTGCCCCCCCATCATGCCCCCACTGTATGTCTCTCCCTCCTCCCCTCCCACACCAACACTCCCACTTTCCCCACCTCCCTCCCAGTCACATCTGTTCCTTACTGTCCCCCTCTTTCGAGTTCTTTCTTCTCCTTTACATTCATGTATGCTTTCCATGTTCTTGGCTCCTGGTGTTACATCAGGATATGTGATCACATGTAGGGAATTGTTGCTACAGTCCACAAGTGAGGGAGAACATACGTCGATTGATTTTCTGCCTTTGTGTTATCACAGTAAGTGGAAATGAAAGTCAAACAATGAGCCCATGTCCTGTTTTGAGGCTGGTCTCTGGCATCTGTGTGTATCTTTATTTATTTATTTATTTTGAGAATTTCATACATGAGTATTGTCTTTGCATTATTCCCATCCCTTGCAGTTCCCCTTCATCCCCTCCCATGTCTCCCCATTCCCTTTAAATTTCTTGTCCTCTTCTGTGATCATTATTGTTTCGTGTGTGTGTGTGTGTATATGTGTGTGTATGTGTGTGTGTGTGTGTGTGTGTGTGTGTGTGTGTGATGCAACGAGTCCATTTAGTGGTGCTCCTGTGAACCTGTGGTTACTGCTGCTCACTTGGGATGAGATAGCCTCTAGGGGATCTAGTCCCTGGAGAAAATGGATTCTCTCTCCCTCAGCATCTGTCGATTGCTTATAGCTCTTCATCTTGACGTGGGACTCCCTGAATTTCCCCATCCACACTATCATGTCAACTGTTTTGCTATTATGCAGGTCTTGTGAAACTACTGTGGAGATTTCATTGGTGTGCCTTGCCTGTCATGTCTAGAGTGCATTAACTAGCAGTGGGCATGTTGTCCCTGGGCACTTAGATTCTTTATGCTTCCTTTTTCATGATGTTCCCTGAGCCTTAGCTGTAGCAATTGCATTGTAAATGTGTCACTTCGGGCTGGGCTCCTCACAGTCACTTATTCTCTGCATTTGACCAGTTTTGGAACATTAGAATAGTCTCCGTCTGCTGCAAAAAGAAACTCCTTTGAATACACGTGAGAAGTACGCTTGTTTGTAAATACAAGGATATGTATTTAGAATCCAGTAAGAAATTATGTTGGTCTAGGGAAGTGACAGAAGTAGGGTTTTCCTCTTCTTTTCCTAAGCTATTCCTGAGCTCCTGCGTTTCCCAGGCTCACAGATCTTGGAGACATAACTTGAGGAAGAACTCTAATGGAACCTCTCCTGTGGCTTCAAGGACTCCTTACTTAGGTAACCACAGACATTGCATATGTAAGTTGGGATATTGATGGGAGCTTGACCTGTGAATGTACTGGCTGCCACAGAACAGCCCACACCAGGGCCGCTGTTCAGCTAAGTCTACACAGTGCATCCCAGGGTCTCCCGTGTTCTTATTCCCCAGCCATCACATCATCCCCACCTCTGCCTGTCTGAGTCATCTCAGCTCTACACGGAACATGACCCCAGGGCCCAGCCTGAACCCCAGGGTCAGAATCAAAGAGCCCAGAGCCCGGGAGCCTGACACAGATCCCCAAGCCCAAGGAGAGATGAACAACATGCCTCAGGCAGCAGAGGATAGTCCAGAGTCCCTGACACCTAATAGAGAGCTGGGAGTCATGTCTGATGATGATAGTTTGGAATGAGGAGCCTGCTCTGCAGCCTAGAGTGATACCAAGGGACAAAGTCCATCCATATGAGCTTGTCCCCGGGAGTCCTGCCAAATGTCTCCTGGCCAGGCATGGTGGTCTTTTAATGATAGCTCTCAGGAGGCAAGGCAAGTAGATCTCTGAGATCCAAGCTAGCCTGTCTGTATAGCAAGTTCCAGGTCCACTGGGGCCTAGAATCCCCTAGTGAGGTGCCTGGGGTGTGGCTCAGCGGTAGAGCTCCTGCCTAGACTCCCCCAGTGACGGACTGGGGGCACAGCTCAGTGGTGGCAGGGGCTAGGGATGTGGTAGAGCTCCTGCCTAGAATCCCCTAGTGAGGTGCCTGGGGTGTGGCTCAGCGGTAGAGCTCCTGCATAGAATCCCCTAGTGAGGTGCCTGGGGTGTGGCTCAGCGGTAGAGTACCTGCTTAAAATCCCCCAATGAGCCAGGCGTGATGGCACATGCCTTTAATTCTAGCACTCGAGGCAGAAACAGGCAGATCTTTGTAAGTTCAAGGTCAGCCTGGTCTATAGAGTGAGTTCCAGGACATCTGGGGCTACAGGGAGACCCTGTCTCAAAAAGACCGAAAAAAAAAAATCCCCCAGTGAGGGGCTGGGGTGTGGCTCAGTGGTGGCAGGGGCTGGGGATGTGGCTCAGTGGTAGAGTGCTTGTATGAGATCTGGGGTTCAATATCACATAACACACACGCACACACACACACACACACACACACACACACAATTTCACAGGGGCCACCCTGACCCTAGTCTTCAGATATATCCTCCCTTTTATCCACTCTTCAGTGCTTTTTTCTCTTCACAGAAGTCATTGTTTTTGATAAAAATTTTGCCCTCCTCCTTTATTGGATTGCAAACCCACAAGACATTTATCTGGAACCAGTTGTCTCCAGCCTTAGTCAAATTAGGGAATATTTCTAAACTAACAGATGTTTCTGATACACTTCTGCATCCTGCCACCAGATGGCAGACCTACACTTATGTTCTCAAGGCCCACAGTCAGGGCCCCTGTGTCCTTCGGGTCTTTTCTCATGGGTGAGCACTTAACTTTCTCCAGCCAGGGATTCTACATTCTCCCCTTCGTGTGATGCGTGAGTATGCTGTCAGCTCTAGGGCTCAGTAGTGGAAAAGGCTGGTGTTTTAGTGAGGCAGTTAAGGGTAACCTAAAGGGGAACCTAGCTTTACTGGGGTTACTGGACAGGTGTTAAGCAGCATAAAACACGAGTAAAATCTGTTTTCTATCTTTCATAGTTCTCATGTAGCACAGGCTAGCCTCAATTCTCCTATCTCTTCTTTTTAAGTGCTAGGGTCACAGGTATACTCCATCATGCCTAATCTCTCTCTCTCTCTCTCTCTCTCTCTCTCTCTCTCTCTCTCTCTCTCAATAGAGTTTTACTTTATAGCCCTGGGTGGCCTGGAACTTGCTATTTAGACCAGGCTGGCCCCAATCTCACAAGATCTGCCTGCCTCTCCCTCCTGAGTGCTGGAATTAAAGGTGTGCACCACCAGCCCAGGCTCTAATATCTTACAGGCTTTGAGGTGATGCTCACGTTTTGCTGGTCTTGCAGGTATGCCCCACCACCTCCATCACTTAGTACGTTCTTATATGCTCTATAGTGACAAGACCCTAGCAGTTTAAACCACTTCCATGTTAGACCTGTGGCACTGTGGAAGAGCTCTTGCCTTGCATGCACAGGCCCTGGGTTCTATCCCCAGCTCTGTAAAAACATGCCTCATATGATTCACATTATCTTTCCCAGCTGTCCTGGAATTCACTCTGTAGATCAGGTTGGCTTTGAACTCACAGAGATCCATCTGCCTCTGCCTCCTGAGTGCTGGGATTAAAGGCGTGTGCCACCACCCCACCTGGCATTTTTTTTTTCTGAGACAGGGTCTCCCTGTAGCCCCAGCTGTCCTGGAACTCGCTCTGTAGACCAGGCTGGCCTTGAACTCACAAAGATCTGCCTGCCTCTGCCTCCCAAATGCTAGGAATAAAGGCGTGCGCCACCATGCCCGGCCACTGCATTTTTTTTTTTTTTTTGTATAGCTGGGTCATATGGTAGTTTATTAGTTTTTTTTTCACATAAATTTATTGCATTTTTTTAAAGACAGTGTTTCACTATGTAGTTCTGGCTGCTCTGGAACTCACTATGCAGACCAGGCTGGCTTTGAACTCAGAGAGGTCTGCCTCTCAAATGCTGAGACTAAAGGCATGAACCACCACATCCAGCTTCTTCCTTTCAAGTGTGTGTGTGTGTGCGTGTGTGTGTGTGTAGTGGCTAGAGGACAGCTCAGGCATCATCCTCCGGAGCAGCATATACTTCCTTTCAAACAGGCTGCTCATTGGCCGGGAGCTCACCTACTAGCCTAGCCTAGCTGGCCAGAGAGCTCCTGGGTTCTGCCTATCTCCACTGCCCCTGAGCTGGGATTTCAAGCTTATGCCACCACTACCCCTTGTTTTTTTTTGTTTTTGTCTTTTTTGAGACAGGGTCTCTTTATAGCCAGCTGGCCTGGAACTCACTCTGTAGACCAGGCTGGCCTTGGACTCACAGAGATCTGCCTGCCTCTGCCTCCTGAGTACTGGGATTAAAGGCGTGCACCACCACACCCGGCTTAAAGACAGTTCTTAGCCACCATGTGGGTGCTGGGAATTGAACCCCAGTGCTCTTAACCACTGACCCATCTCTCCAGCCCTCTACCCCTTGTATTTTTTTTTTAATGTGGATCCTGGGAATCAAATCCAGGTCCTCGTACTTACAAGGCAAGTGCTTGTCGACTGGGTCAACTCTTGAGCCCTCTTACCCGATTCTCTTGAGGAGCTGTGATTTCATACAACACAAATGGAGCCTTGTGAGAATTTCTTCTCTGGGGAGAGATTTAAAAATATGCCCCTCTTCAAGCCAGGCATGGTGGCACACACCTTTGATCCCAGCGCTTGGGAGGCAGAGGCAGGCGGATCTCTGTGAGTTCAAGGCCAGCCTGGTCTACACAGAGAGTTCCAGGACAGCTGGGGCTGCAGGGAGACCCTGTCTCAAAAAGACCAAAATAAAAATAAAAATAAAAATATGCCCCTCTTCAAAGTCTCAACAACAAAAAGTATGATTCCATCAAATTTCACCCTGGGAACCAATAGAGTTTATTTGGCTTACCTACAGAGAATGGTAAGGGTGTTACTAGCTGGAGCATGGGAGATCCTGAAGCAGCCACACTGGAAATACTTCACCCAGCATGGATGTTGGCTTCCCTGTAGCTGGATAGATGGAGCCCTTTCAAATAACCTCCCCAGCCTTCCACGTGCAGTTAATACAACATTCCATAAAATTGGCTCAGGGGGTGGGGTGGGGGCCTGAAGAGACTTTTCAGTGGTTAAGCGCATTGGTGTTTCTTTCAAAGGACCTGGGTTCCATTCCCAGCACCCACATGGCAGCTAACAGCCACTCCCAACTCCAGTACCAGGGGATGCGACACCCTCTTCTGGCCTCTGAGGTCATTATACTCATGGTGTGTTGGCTTCCTCCGTGTTGTGAGGTTCCTGCCTCCCAGGTCACCAGCCTGGTGGCCCCAGGTGTGGCAGTCTTGCCAGGCCATGGTGTAACTGCCTGGGGCCTCAAGGAGGGGAGTGGGAGGGAGCAGAAGAGGGTCCCCAGAACAGCGAGTGAACCTGAACGGATCCAAAGAAAGACCCAGGAATTGCATCAGTGAGCAAAACTCATTTATTGAAGGGGTTTTAAGCATTTATATAGTTTTGTTGGGCTCTTTGACCCGGAGGTGGGCAGGATAGAGGGGATGCCTACGTGCATTCTGCAATGGAATTGTACCTCCCTCCCATCTCAGACAAGCTTATGGCTTGCACCATTTGCCTCCAGAGGACAGGGCTGACATGCCTTAGGAGGAATAAGCTTAGGAATGCTACACTTCAAGCTACTCTCCCCTGGGGGGTGGGCTGCAGGTGTCTGATGTCCAATATGATGAATGGGAGCCGCTCCCATCCCCTGCCGGCCTTCTAGGTTTTGGGGTAAGGAGCCAGCCCTCTTATACCCAGCCATAATGCATTTATCTGGCCCCACAATGGTGCACTTACACGCAGGAAAAACATCCATACGCATAAAATTAAAATAACCATTGAAATGGTTGGGAGGAACAGTTGGAATCTCAAGCTAGAGTCCCATGACCCTTCTACAGGGTGTGTCAGGAGTCAGCAAGCCTAATCTTGATAGTCTCTTGTAAGCAGCCACAGCTGATCTGATGAAGCTGTAGAAGCACTCATTCTACAATACCACATGTCTGTCCTGGGCGAGAAAAAGCCTTGTGGAGCTCAAGGTCTGCCAGACCACCTGCAACTCAACGGGGACATGCCCGTTTCTGCCCTGGGGAGATTTGGAAAGATCCCAGAAAACCACCATTTTAGTGCTGAGTTGGGACATGAATGGCTCATCCTGGGTTCATGGCTGATATCACCAAGCACTGTCTCTGGAAATGACTGGTAAGGGTGCTCGGCTGAAGCAAGAGGATAAGTTCAAGATGAACTCGGGCTAAAAACAAAGCAAAACTTTGGAAAACAAGTTAATCTGAGATCTGCACATCATTTGAAAGTCACAGAAATGCATTCTAGGAGAGGAGCTAGGCTGAGCCTTGCCATGGTTTTCATTTATTTTTATTTTTTTGGCCTTGTTAAGACAAGGTCTCCCTGTAGCCCAGCTGGCCTGGAACTCACTATGTAGACCAGGCTGGCCTTGAAGTCACAGAGATCTGCCTCCCTCTGCCTCCCAAGTGCTGGGATTAAAGGCATGTGCCACCATCCCTGGTGAGTTTTCATTTTTTTTTAAAATTATTTTTATGGGGCTGTAGAGATGGCTCAGTGGTTAAGAGCACTGACTGCTCTTGCAGAGGACCAGGGTTCGATTCCCAGCACCCACATGGCAGCTAAAAACCGTCTTGGGCTGGGTGTGGTGGCAAATGCCTTTATTTATTTATCTATTTTTTCACATAAATTTATTTTTATTGTTTTTTTATCAAGTCTAGACCCATGTCCTCCCCATTCCCCCACCCAACTAGAGCTCATGCATTCTGCCAAACATGCTTTTCATCTCTTTCTCAGTCTTTCTCAATATTCTCCATGAGGAAGTTGACTGTTTTGAGCAGAAGTTCACTGTTTCAGTCAGTTCTTCGATGCAGTTCTTTCTGTTGTTGTTGTTGTTGTTGTTGTTGTTATTTCCAATATGCATCACTCCCAACTGCTTTGGGGCCGTGCACAAGAAATACTTACAACTAGGCAAACTGGCACTAGCATCCACAGATGAGGGATATCATTCGTCGTTTGTTTTTCTGGGACTGTGTTACTTCACTCAGCATGATGTCCTCTAGCCCCAGCCATTTTCCTGCAAAGCTTATGATGTCGTCTTTCTTTACTGCTGCACAGAACTCCATTGTGTAGATGTACCACATTTTCTCTATCTACTAGTCAGTTGAGGGGCATTTGGGTTGGTTCCAGCTCCTTGCTATTGTGAAGAGAGCTGAAATAAACATGGCCGTGCATGTATCTCTGCGGTGGGGTGAGTCTTGGGGTGCATGCCCAGGAGTGGTATGGCTGGGTCAGGTGGCAAGTTCATTCCATGTCTTCCAAGGGTTCTCCACACTGCTTTCCATAGTGGCTGTACAAGTTTACATTCCCACCAGCAGTGGATGAGTGTTCCCCTTTCCCCACAACCTCTCCAGCACTTGGTATCATTTGTTTTCTTGATCCTAGCCAGTCTTATTGGAGTAAGATGATATCTTAAAGTGGTTTTCATTTGCATTTCCTTAATGATTAGTGATGTTGAGCAGTTCTTGAGGTGTTTCTCAGACATCTCTAATTCCTCGCTTGTGAAGTCTCTGTTCAGTTCTTTGCTCCATCTATTGAGCGGGTCGAGGCAGGAGGGGGAAAGAGGCGGGGGGAAGGGGGGCCGGGGAGAAAAATGGAAGGGCCGGTTGGGGGGCGCGCGAGGGCTGGACGGTGAAGGCCCGAGTGGTGCTGAGATAAAAGAGCACACCTTGCTTTCGTTTTTGGTACAGTTGCTTAGAAATATTTTTTCTATCCTTGCACTTTAAGGTGGTGCTGTCCTTGAGGGTAAGATTGTGTTTCTTGTAGACAGCATATGATGGATTCTGTTTCCTAATCCATCTCCCAGTCTATGTCTTTTGATTGGGGAATTAGGTCCATTAATATTTAAGGTATGACTGATAGGGTCCTGTGTTGCGTCCTTTTACCTTATTATCCATTTGTGTGTTTGGTTTAGGTTTCTACTCCAGTAGTTATGCTTTTATTGATATCTCTTTCTACGTGCCTGGGATTGGTTCCTTTCTACTCTTTCTTTCTGTTCTTTGAACTGCTTCAGTATTCTCTGAAGGGTTTGGTTTCCCGGACAAATGTGATTCTTTCAACTTGTTTATGCAATGGAAGGTTTTTCTCTCTCCTTCAATTATAATCGACATTTTTGTTTTTCTCTGGTATAGTAACCTGGGTTTTTGGCATCTAGTTGTCCTTTAACCCGGGGAATTGGCTTTGCTCCAGGTTCTTCTTGCTTGCATAGTTTGCATGAGAAGTCAGTTGTGTAATTCTGATAGGTTTCCCCTTATAGGTCCTTGTTTTTCTCTTGTGCTTAAGGATTTTGTCCTTTGTTTTGGGTGTAATAGCATTTTAACTATGATGTGGCATGGAGAATTTCTTTTTTTTTTTTTAATTTTTAAAAAATTTTTATTTAATTTTTGTATGTGTATGATGTAACCGGTCTGCAGTAGGTTTGTGTACGCCATGTACATGCAATGCCATGGAGGTCAGAAGAGGGTGTCGGATTCTCTGGAACTGAATGGTTCCTCCTGGAATTGGGAGTTACAGATGGTTCTCTGGCCGCCATGTGGGTGCTGGGATTGACCCGGGGTCACTCCTGCAAGAGGCAGTGGTGCTCTTAAACCGCTAGGCTATCCTCTCCAGCCCTGGCTGGAAATCAAACTTCTTTTTTGTTTTTTGCAGGGTTTCTTAGCCTCAGCCTTTAACGGCTGCGGCCTCCCTCCCCCAGCCCAAGAGAAATTTCCTTTCTGATCTTGTTTGTTTGGAGTTCTATTGCTTCTGGTATTTATATTGTTTTGTCCTTTTTTAGTTGGGGAAGTTTTCATCTATTATTCTGTTGAAGATCTGATCAATAACCATTCTTGCCTGGATTCTTCTCATTCCTCTATTCCTATGATTTGGAGGTTTTATCTTTTCATTGTGTCCCACAGCTCCTGGTTTTTCCACTTTTGTTGTACTTTAAAAAAAGTTTTCATAATCTTTTCCTTGAAGGTTTTTTTATTTGTTCTGTGTTATCTTCCAGGTGGATATGCTTTGTTCTTTTCCTCCATTCTGGCTTCTGATCCGTTTTTCCAGCTCCTTTCCTCGGTTGGATGAGTGTTTAATTTCCTGTTTCATTTCCTCTTCCGATTTCTTTAGTATTTCTACTTTCTTTTTGGAGCTTCTCAAATCTCATTCCTGTAGCTCTTTGCTTGCTCATTGGTTTTCCTGTATCTGTGTTTTATAGCGTGGGATCGTTTTCTCAGTGTTGTTCCAGTTCCTTCCAGAGGTGGTCATTCTCTCCCTCTGTAGGTCCTTCTTGATTCTTCATTCTCTTTTCTTTAGTGTCTTGATTTGTTTTATAAAAATTCTTGTATTTTCTTTAAATTATGTTCACCAATTGTGTCTTCTATATTGTGTCCCTGGGCCATCTCCAGGGGGCATTCCACGTGTAGGAAGCTGATCCTAGCGGTTGGTAGATGCTTGAAGTGGAGGAATATCCTGACCTTTCCTGTGATGTCTTGCTTCTTGTGTTCCTGGCATGTGAGCTTCGCCATTGTGCCCGTATTCTAATGTNAGTCCTAAATGCCTCTTCACTGTGTTGAAGGCTTGGTTTGCTTGCCTCCTTCAGATGCCTTTGTAATCCCAGTTGCGGGGGGGGGGGGCGGGACATGGATGGACGGTGTGTGGGGGGGGACAACGACTGTGGGCCGGCTCTTTAGCCCACACCTGCGCTTGCCTGAGCTGGTCTCGGGAGATCTCAGATCGAGACTGACACAACCACCTTTTATACCAGGTGGGAGGATAACTCTGCCCCCACAGCCACAAAAGCCAATTAAGCCAAAGACTACTGGATTAATGGATTAACTAGATGCAATCAATCACTGGATTAACTGATTAGCTAGATGAAATCAATCAACAATCAGCCTTGCTGAAGCACTCAGCTGCTGCCTACCTACCTGCGCTTGCCTGAGCTGGTCTCTGAGAGATCTCAGATATGCAAATGCCTTTAATTCCAGCACTGGGGAGGCAGAGGTAGGCAGATCTCTGTGAGTTCAAGGCCAGCCTGGTCTACATAGTGAGCTCCAGGCCAGCTAGGACTAAAGGGAGACCCTGTCTCAAAAAGACCAAAAAACTAACAAAAATTATTTTTGTTATATATATATATGAGTGTTTGCCTTCATGTATGTAAGTGTACCTGTGTTGTGGAATGCCCATGGAAGCCAGAAGAGGTCACTGGATCCCCTGGAACTAGAGTTATGAAGGCTGTTAGTTGCCATGTGTGCGGTGGGAACTAAACCTGGATCTTAACCACTGAGACATCTCTCAAGTCCTTTGTTATTATTGTTATTATTACTGAGACAGGGTCTCCCTATAGCCCCAGCTGTCCTGGAACTCACTGTGTAGACCAGGCTGGCTTTGAACTCACAGAGATCTGCCTGCCTCTGCCTCCAGAGTGCTAGGATTAGCCGCCATGTGGGTGCTGGGAATCGAACCTAGGTCCTCTGCAAGAGCAGTCGGCACTCAACCACTGAGCCATCTCTCCAGCTCCTGTTTTTATTTTTAGTTGTGTGAATATGTGTTTAAGTGCAGTGCCTGATGAGGCCAGAAGAAGGCTCAGATCTCCTGGAGCTAGAGGTTTTTGTGAACCACCTGATATGGCTTCTGGGAAGTGAAGTCTGATCCTCTACAAAAGCAGTGTAGTATATGCCATTAACCACTGAGCCATCTCTACAGTTCCTGTTCCTTTATTAAAAAAAGAGTGTTTAAAAAATATTTTTATTATTTTTAAAATTTTATGGTATGAGTGTACTGCCTGCATGTGTGTAAGGGCACCCATGTCATGCAATGCCCGCAGAGGTTAGAAGAGGACATGGGATCCCCTGGAATTGAGGTTATGGATAGTTATGAGCTGCCATGTGGGTGCTGGCAGTCGAACCCAAATCCTCTGCAAGAGCAGTCAGGGCTCTTAACTTCAGAGTCATCTCATCTTCAACCCATCCCATCCACCCCCCTTTTTTTTTTTTGAGACAGGGTCTCCTTATAGCCTCAGCTGGCCTGGAAGTCACTTTATAAACCAGGCTGGCCTTGAACTCACAGAAATCTGCTTGCCTCCACCTCTCGAGTGCTAGGATTAAAGGCATGCACCACCACACCCAGCTTAAAGATGGTTCTTAGCCACCAGGTGAGTGCTGGGAATCGAACCCGGGTCCTCTGCAAGAGCAGTCAGTGCTCTTAACTGCTCACCCATCTCTCCAGTCCCCTATCCCTTTTTTAAAAAATAAAGATTTTGGAGGTAAACTTTTTGGCGTGTGTAGTGATAAGGATTGGACTCAGTGTCTGTGGGAGAAAAAAAGAGTATCCCCCAGGGCCAAAGAGAGGTCCAGACATAACGATGTCCAACTGGCAGGTGGGTAGCAGCCCAAGGGGACATAGTGTGATGTGTTTTTAGTAAGGCTGTGGGTGTGGTCCTTGGATGGAAGTTTGATTAGCTTGTTAAATGATTTTAGTTTTTAATTGTCTGTGTGTGTAGTCTCACATGTGAGGGAAGTGGCCTTGGAGACAAGAAGAGGGCATCATATCCCCCAGAGCTGGAGATACAGGCAGTTGTGAGCTGCCTAATGTGGCTACTGGGGGGTTCTCTGCAAGAACAACAAATGTTCTCAACCCCTGAGATGTCTCTCCAGCTCCGAGGGTTGGCTGGTTTAGAGAAAAGATGGGCAAGCCTGATGTGATGGTGAACATTTGTGATTCCCCAGTACGCAGGAGGCTAGAGGCAGGAGATTCAAAGTTTGAGACCAGCTGGGGCTGGATAGGAGACTCCATCTCAAATAACAAAACAAAACAAAAAATAAACAGATGGGAACACTGATTCCCACCATCTGCACTGCTGTTAGTTTTCTTTCTTCCTTTGTGTGGTAGTTTGAATGAGGGATATTCCTCATAGGCTCTGTGCTGGATGGCTTTAGTGCCAACTTGACGCACCTGGGTTGAGGGAGCCTCAGTTGGGGAATTGGCTCCATTGAACTGGCCTGTGGCCACATCTGTGGAGTGTTTTGTTGAGCAATGTGGGAGGGCCACCCCTGGGCAGGTTGTTTTATATTGTATAAGAAAGCAGGCTTGGGCTGGAGAGATGGCTCAGTGGCTAAGAGCTCTGACTGCTCTTGCAGAGGACCCAGGTTTGATTCCCAGCTCCCACCTGGTGGCTAAGAACTGGCTTTAAGCTGGGCGTGTGGCACATACCTTTAATCCTAGCACTCAGGAGGCAGAGGCAGGCAGATCTCTCTGAGTTCAAGGCAGCCTGGTCTACCAAGTGAGTTCCAGGCCAGCTGGGGCTATCGGGAGACAAACAAAAACAAAAACAAAGAAAGCAGGCTGAGCGCCAGGGGAACAAGCCAGTAAGCAGCGTTCCTCCATGGCCTGTGCTTCAGCTCCTGCCTCCAGGTTCCTGCCCTGAGTTCCTACCTTGGGCTCCCTAAGTGATGAACTGTGACCCAGGAGATGTGAACCAAATAAACCCTTTCCTCCCAAAGTTGGTAGTGATCAGAGCTTTTTTTGTTTGTTTGTTTGTTTGTTTGTTTTTTTGTCACAGCAATGGAGAAGCAAAGTAGAACAGGCTCCAAGCATTGAATACTTGGATCCAGTTGGTGGTGCTCTTTCTAGAGGTTTAGGAAGCGTGGCCTTGCTGGAGGAAGCGTTCCCCTGCATACAGGCTTTGAGAATGAAGAGCCTGGCCCCATTTCCAATTTCATTCTCTTTGCTCCCTGCCATGATGAATTCTTTTTTTTTTTTCAGACTTCATTCATTTTATTGAGACAGGGTCTCCCTGTAGCCTCAGCTGGACTTGAACTCAAGAGATACCCCACCACACCAGGCTCACTTTATTATTTTTCTTTTTTTTTTTTTTTTTGGTCTTTTCGAGACAGGGTCTCCCTGTAGCCCCAGCTGTCCTGGAACTCACTATGTAGACCAGGCTGGCCTTGAACTCACAAAGATCCGCCTGCCTCTGCCTCCCAAGTGCTAGGATTAAAGGCATGCGCCACCACGCCCGGCTTATTATTTTTCATAAAAAAAAGCTCTAGGTAGTGGCCACAGCTGGAGCCTGGGTTCTCTGTACTGAGACTCTGGTGTGGGTCTTCACAAGACGGTCAGTGAATTCCTGACAGGGAGACTTGGTGAAGACTGTCTCTTTCCAAAGGTCTGGAGTCAGGTAGCTGTAGGTCTTAGAGATGGCATCAAAGGTGGCCTTAGTGAAATTGCCCAGGGTGGCAGTGCAGCCCCTGGCTGATGTGTAGCAATCATCAATATCAGCCATCATAAGCAACTTCTTGGGCACAGGAGCAGAGACAATGCCAGTACCTCTGGGGGCAGGGATGAGGCACACCAGTACAGAGCCACAGTGGCCTGTCACCTTTCATGGGATGGTGTGGGGCTTGCCAATCTCATTTTCCCAGTAGCCTCTCCACACAGGTACAATGGAAAGCTTGGCCAAGATGATGCCCCCCCCCCAATTGCAGTGGCTGCCTCCTTGGAGCACTTAACACCCAGACCAACATGACCATTGTAGTCCCCAATGGTGATGAAAGCCTTGCACCTGGTCCGTTGGCCAGCCCTGTCTGCTTCTGCACTGGCATGATCTTTAACACCTCATCCTTAAGGGATGCTCCCAGGAAGAAGTCAATGATCTCAGATTCCTTAATAGGTGGGGAGAACAGGTAGATCTCCTCCAGGGATCTGATCTTCATGTGCTTGACCAGGCGGCCCAGCCTGGTGACTGGGATACACTCCTTGTCTTCAGCTTTGCCTCCACGAGCCCCGTGGCCCCAACTGTGGCCTTGGCCACAACTCCAACCACAACCCCGGAGACCTCTACCAAATCCTCCATGGAAGACTCCCCGGCCTCCCAAGCCTCTGCACTGCATCACCCGCCATTTGGTGTTTCCTGAGAAGCCACCCCCATTGAATTCTTATCCTGGAAACATAAGCCAAAGAAACTCTTCATTCTATAAGTTGCCTTGGTCATGGTGCTTTATCAGAGCATCAGAAAGTAACCAAGACACTTTCTTTCCCCTTTCTCTTCCTCTCTCCTCCTCTCTTTTCTTTTCCCCCTTTCTTTTCTTTCTTCCCTCTTCCCCCTCTCCTTCTCCTTCTCCCAGGATCTCATATACACTAGGTTGGCCTCCAATTCAGTACATAGCTGAGGATATCCTTGAACAGGGTCTCTTCCTGCCTTTGCCTCCTGAGTACTGGGATTACATGTGTGGACTACCACACCCAGGTTTTGTGGTGCTATGGATGAAATCCAGAGCTTTCTGCAAGGGAAGCAAGCACGGCCCCCACTGAACCACACTTTCAGCCCCAATATAAGATTTTATCATGATAAGCCTCTGTGAACCATTGGGGTTGGGGACGGAGACCTGTCCTACATGCGGGAAATGTTAACTTGACCGAAGTTGACCAGCAGACTTCATTTCAGCTTCTATCTTATCCCAAAATGTACAATGAGGAAGGAACCGTATTAAATGTAAGAAACAAGAAGATGCCAGGCTTCCAGGCTTCCAGACCTGGAGGGTGGGGTGATCAATACAGAGAAGGGACCAAAGGCTACTCATCCCTCTAATGTGGCTCTGAGAAGACCATGGAGACCAGCTGTCATGTTTCATATTGACCGTGGGGAAGGAAGATTGAGAGAAGGTATGGCCTTCTACTCGTCTGGCTAGGCTAGTAAGCTTCAGGGATTCACCTGTCTCTACCTCCCCAGTGTTGGGATTACAAATACATGGCACTGTGCCTGGCATTTTTATATGGGTGCTGGGAATCTAACTTGGGTTCTCATGCTTGTGTGGCAGGTTCTTTACCCTGAGAAATCTCCCCAGCCTCAGTAGTCCTGGTGTTTGAACACTGTACTGAGGCACGTGAGAATCTGCTACATCTGTGCACATGAACAGCTTCAGTGAGTTCTGAGAGTCACACACTGAAGTGATTATCAAAACAGGCAAGAAAATGAAACTCTCACATCGCAGAGATCCTCCTTATCCCCCTCTGTCATTCATGACACATTCTGTCCCTGTGGCCCCAATTGCGGCCTTGGCCACAACCCCAACCACAACCCTGGAGACCTCTATCACTAGTTCCAGGATAGCTGGGGCTACAGGAGACTGTCTTACAAACAAAACAACAGAAAAAGAAATCACCAATAAAATCTCAGACAATGAAAGCATCAAGGGCTATTATTGCACATGTGCTGTGACTGTGAAGAGGGCTGGGGGCCAGAGAGATGGCTCTCTGAGAGTAATGGTGCTTGTGGCCAAGCCCAACTACTTGAGTTCGATCCCCAGAAATCACATGGAAATAGAGGATTGACTTCTTCAAGCTGTCTTCTGACTTTCACTTGTATGCTCTGGTATGCATGGATGAATGCGCGCGCGCACGCGTGTGTGTGTGTGTGTGCGCGCACAGGGAAAAATGTAAAATATTTTTTAAAAAGAGTAAGGGGGGGGCTGGAGAGATGGCTCAGTGGTTAAGAGCAATGACTGCTCTTGCAGAGGACCCGGGATTGATTTCCAGCACCCACATGGTGGCTAAGAACAGTCTTTAAGCTGGGTGTGGTGGCGCACACCTTTAATCCCAGCACTTGGGAGGTAGAGGCAGGCGGATCTTTGTGAATTCAAGGCCAGCCTGGTCTACATAACAAGCTCCATGCCAGCTGGGACTAAAGGGGGACCCTGTCTCAAAAAGAGTATGGGAGCCTGGAGAGATGGCTCAGCAGTTAAGAGTGCAAGAGCAAATATTGCTCTTGTAGAGGAGCAGAGTTCATGTCTTGGCATCCACACCAGCCAGTCTACAACTGCCTGTAATTCCAGAGGGTTCAGATGCCCTCTTCGGTTTTCACAGGCATTGAACTTGCATGCACATGCACATAAGCATACATGCATATATATCTATATATATACATATATAGATATAATAAAAGACAAAAAATAAATACAAATAAATATTTTAAAAAGTAAGAAGGGCCTGGAGAGATGGCTCAGCGGTTAAGAGCACTGGTTGTTCAGTTCCCAGCACCCACTTGGTGTCTGCTAAAAGCCATCTGTAGCTCCAGTTCCAGGGGATCCAACAGAGCTCTCCTGGCCACTGTGGGCATTGCATGACACAGGTGCACTTACATGTAGGCAATACACTCATAGTCATAAAAAATAAAATATTTTAAAAATAAGAGAGCTGGCACCAGGAGACTCGGGTGTGAGATTGGGGGAGTCACCAGCCAGACCTCTTGTGCTGTAGCCATGCCCAGTGGGGCACTAAACTCCATGAGGGTGCAGAGAAACTGTGCCCGTGGCATAGCAGGACTCCAGAGAAACTGTGCCTGTGGCATAGCAGGTCTCCAGAGAAACTGTGCCCGTGGCATAGCAGGTCTCCAGAGAAACTGTGCCCGTGGCATAGCAGGTCTCCAGAGAAACTGTGCCCGTGGCATAGCAGGTCTCCAGAGAAACTGTGCCCGTGGCATAGCAGGTCTCCAGAGAAACTGTGCCCGTGGCATAGCAGGTCTCCTGGGACTTCAGAAGGGGACCGACTGGGCCTCCAGTCTTACACCACATCCTTCGAACTGGTTCCCCTCTCCACACTCTGAGTTTTCACCACCCACCCACCTCTTTGGGTCCCTGTCTATTTGGTCGCTGCCTCTTTCCCTTCCTTTGAGCGCCCCCCACCAATTCCTGTCTTCCTTTCTATTCCTTATCACACCCACCGACCCACAATGGGTGGCTTACAACCTTCGAGTACGCTTGGAAAGCTTTCCTGGAGGTCGGCAGCTGGGTGGGGGGCACGGCGGGCAAGGCTGGCAGCAAGCAGGACGTACAGCAGAAGCAATTGTAGACTCATGGCCAAGGACAGGGCGCTGGAAACGGATGGGGTGGTCAGTTAGGCTCTGTCCTACTTAGGCTGCCTTCCTTTTATTCCCTTCTGCTTCTGCAAGCCATGCCGACCCACCCTTGTCCAGGGAGGCCCAGCTTCTCACATGTGAGATGCCCTGTGTCAGTCCACAGCCTACGCAACGGTCTCTGCCTCCCGGAGAACTGCAGTTGTGGCCATGCCTTAGCCCCACGCCCTGGAGCTCCAGCCACACCCTCTGCCAAACCACACCCCCGTTTTGTGGTCACGCCCTTGAGACAGAGCTGCATCCACTCCTTACCAGCCATACCTTACCACGGACAACTACTTTTTTCCATTTTTAAAATTTTTTGTTTTAGGTGTATGAGGGGCTGGAGAGGTGGCCCAGTGGTTAAGTGCACTGGTTGCTCTTTCCGAAGACCCAGGTTCCGTTCCCAGCACCTACGTGGTGGCTCACAACTCTAGTTGGGTCTGTAACTCTAGTTCCGGGGATTTGGATACCCTCTTCTGGACTTTGCGGACATTGCAAAGCACCTTTGTGCTATCACTCCTGCTCTGATTTATTTTTGGTTTTAGTTTAGCCTCAAGCTAGACATTATAATTTTTATGTTTTTAGGAGCTAAAGTTTTTTTCTTTTAATCCTTTAAATATCTTGAGGATACCTGGAAGCATTTACTTTTGTTTAATCTTGCTTTCAAACTTTCCAGAGAAGGGGCTGGCAAGATGGCTCAGCATGAAAGGCGCCTGCTCTTGGAGAGGACCCGTGTTCAATTCCCAGCACCCACGTGGCGGCTAAGAACTGTCTTTAACTCCAGTTCCAGGGGAATCTGACGCCCTCTTCTGTACCACACGGGTGCACCTACATGTAGACAGTACACTCATACCTGACGTGAGCTCCATCGTGAGCACGTACATGGTGAAAGGAGAGAAGTGACTCCTTCCTGCAAGCTGTCCTGGGATCTCCACATGCACACCATGGCACATATGCCCCCCCGCCTCCATGCACATTCACATTCACGGAAAAGGAACTTTATAGATAGGGCTAGAGGGGCCTCTAGGGCTTACCTAACTGGAGGCAAGGCCCGTCTGTGCCCTGGAGCCAATCCCTCCTGTATGATGAGCTTATTGGCTATGGTATATAAAAAGAATTGTTTCTAGCCTTGTGTGAGCCCTACTTTCTCCAGGTTTATAGTTGTGTTAAACAAGAGTGTAAACCCAAATCCTGACTGTCCATGGTGGGTAAAAAAGATGAGGAATCTGGTTTTTACTTTCTGGGTGGATCATATCTTTGTAGTGGGCTATACCTGTGGGATTTTAAATTTTAATTCCATTATGATTGGATGTGGATATTTTGGTGTCTTTCCTGTTCCGAACACCAACTCTTTTCATTGCATGTATGTATGTATACCACATGCATACCTGGTGCCCATAGAAGCCAGAAGAGGCCATCTGATCTCTTAGAACTGGAGTTATAGAAGGCTGTGAACCACCATGTGGGTGCCATCCCTTTCTTCAGCCCAACACTTAAAGAATAGACTTATTAGCCGGGCGTGGTGGCGCATGCCTTTAATCCTAGCACTTGGGAGGCAGAGGCAGGTGGATCTTTGTGAGTTCAAGGCCAGCCTGGTCTACAGAGTGAGTTCCAGGACAGCTGTGGCTACAGGGAGACCCTGTCTTGAAGAGACCAAAAAAAAAAAAAAAAGACTTATTTTAAAAATATATTATTTTGAGAATTTAATACATGCATACAATGTATTTTGACCATATTTCTCCCTGTTATCCCAACTCTTCCCAAACCTACCCCACCTATCTCTTAACTTCATATCATCTTTTTTTAAAGTATCAAATTTATTTCAATATTTAGTTTCTTTGTTTTATTAAGGCTATTGAACAATTACTCTAATTAAAATTCATTACCAGAGATGCAGAAAACAGTAATAAGCCATTAAATACTGCAGTAGTTACTGGACAGTGCATTTAGAAAAGCCATGTTTATTTAATAGGCAAAAGGTCATTTTGCCACTGAAAAGTCCTTTAGCTTTGAACTTCTAATTGCCATTTTATCCAGTTCTGGAAATCACTATTATGCCCAGCAAATTTTTTAAAAATTTTGAGGCTTTATCAGTAATGAAGTATGACTTCACAGATGTGAAATTTTAATTTTTGCTTTGAATCTGTAGGAGTAAAAATTGAAACACCACTACCATATTAGTTAAAAACAAAATTTGTATTTATATAATCAGTAAATTATCCCATAAGACATTTACTCCATAGTTCTAGTCAGCATAAGAAACCTATTCCATGGTATTAACAGCATTCGGCACTTTCACTGTAATCTTTAGAACATGTTGCTCTCCCTTAAGAAAATGGCGGTTTTCAGAAGTATAAAAATTAGCCTATCTAGTAGGTGGTGTTCTACATGGTCAAGATAATGAGAATCCATTATAAAATTAAGTTTAAAGGGCTGGAGAGATGGTTCAGTGGTTAAGAGCATCAACTGCTCTTGCAGAGGACTAGGGCTCGACTCTCAGTGCCCACATGGTGGCTAAGGTCCGTCTTTAAGCCAGGTGTGGTGGTGTACACCTTTAATCCTAGCACTAGGGAGGCAGAGGCAGGTATATCTCTGAATTCAAGGCCAGCCTGGTCTACAGAATGAGTTCCAGGCCAGCTGGGGGCTGTGGGGAGACCCTGTTTCAAAAAGACAAAAACAAATTAGGTTTAAAGATGCAGAATGGCGGGGTGTGGTGGCACACGCCTTTAATCCTAGCACTCAGGAGGCAGAGGCAGGCGGATCTTTGTGAGTTCAAGGCCAGCCTGGTCTACAGAGCAAGTTCCAGGACAGCTGGGCTACAGGGAGACGCTGTCTGAAAAAGACCAAAAAAAATGCAGAATGTCAAAAAAAAAAAATGCAGAATGTTTTCATAATTATCAGTTGTCTCAAAGGCTAATGTATGAAAAATCCAAGTAGACATACTCATTAATATTTCCTTTAAGAAAGTCAGAAAAGCTTTATTTCAAGAAATAAACAATATTGATTTTATTTTTATTTTATTAAAAAATTTTTATTTATTTTGTATGTGTATGAATGTACTGTCTGCATGTAGGTTGGTGTACCTGTGTTGTGCAATGCTGTGTGTGGAGGTCAGAAGAGGAGGTCAGATTCCCCTGGAACTGGAGTCAAAGACAGTTCTCAGCCGCCATGTGGGTGCTGGGGATCGAACCCGGGTCCTCTGCAAGAGCAGTCGGCGCTCTTAACCGCTAGGCCATCTCTCTAGCCCCAACAATATTGATTTTTAATTTGTGATTACTATATGTATCTCTTTTGAACTAAGGTAAACTTTTCACCCCAGGGAAGAATTCTTTTTTTTTTTTATTATTAATTTTTATTTATTTCTGTATGTGTATGAATGTACTGTCTGCATGCAAGTCTGTGCACCCGTGTCGTGCAATGCCGCGGAGGTCAGA
>VZQC01011697.1:69407-86412 GCA_009823505.1 Rhizomys pruinosus
TCTTGCAATCAAACAGGCTGAGAGGGTATGGTGCGGGATTACTCCAGTAACATCCTGGGCTCCACATCAGAGGGTGCATATCTATTTATTCTGTGCAACAAGCAGCTTATATAGATCTGGGGTGGGCAGCCTCTACATCACATGGCCCACCTCTTAGCAAACAATTCTAGACCTCTATAGTGTTACACATCATCCCAGCCCATGGGCGTACCCAGAAAGGGGTGTGCAAACAAACAAGTCAGCTCATGGCATCAGTGAGTGCTTCCTTAGCATTAGGTGATAGGGTGTGCCCTGTACTATAGGACTGCCTAGGCAGATTGTGCTTGCATATGCACAAAATACTCCTAAATCCAGGACTGCTGTCCCACAGTTCTTCATCAGGCTCTTTTTTGGATTCCTGCTCCATATCTGAATCTGAGTGAGGTTGGAAAATGTGAGGACTGTACTCTCTGTTGTATGAAATGGAAAAAAAGTTTCATTATTTTATTTGTGCAGATGTCACCTATTTCTGAGGTAATAAGATTATAAGTTACTTAAGTTTTTGATTATGCTTTCCTATTGGGGTGTTTATTTATTTATTTATTTTTTTATTTTTGTATGTGTATGAATGTACTGTCTGCATGTAGGTTTGTGCACCCGTGTCGTGCAATGCCGCGGAGGTCAGAAGAGGGTCTCGGATTCCCCTGGAACTGGAGTTCTCCTGGAATTGGAGTTTCAGACGGTTCTAGGCCGCCATGTGGGTGCTGGGGATCGAACCCGGGTCCTCTGTAAGAGCGATCAGCGCTCTTAACCGCTAGGCCATCTCTCCAGCCCGTGATCAGAGTTTTTTTTGTTTGTTTGTTTGTTTTTTTGTCACAGCAATGGAGAAGCGAAGTAGAACAGGCTCCAAGCATTGAATACTTGGATCCAGTTGGTGGTGCTCTTTCTAGAGGTTTAGGAAGCGTGGCCTTGCTGGAGGAAGCGTTCCCCTGCATACAGGCTTTGAGAGTGAATAGCCTGGCCCCATTTCCAATTTCATTCTCTTTGCTCCCTGCCATGATGAATTCTTTTTTTTTTTCAGACTTCATTCACTTTATTGAGACAGGGTCTCCCTGTAGCCTCAGCTGGACTTGAACTCAAGAGATACCCCACCACACCAGGCTCACTTTATTATTTTTCATAAAAAAAGCTCTAGGTAGTGGCCACAGCTGGAGCCTGGGTTCTCTGTACTGAGACTCTGGTGTGGGTCTTCACAAGACGGTCAGTGAATTCCTGACAGGGAGACTTGGTGAAGACTGTCTCTTTCCAATGGTCAGGAGTCAGGTAGCTGTAGGTCTTAAGAGATGGCATCAAAGGTGGTCTTGGTGAAATTGCCCAGGGTGACAGTGCAGCCCCTGGCTGATGTGCAGCAGTCACCAATACCAGCCATCATCAGCAACTTCTTGGGCACAGGAGCAGAGACAATGCCAGTACCTCTGGGGGCAGGGATGAGGCGCACCAGTACAGAACCACAGTGGCCTGTCACCTTGCATGGGACGGTGTGGGGCTTGCCAATTTCATTTTCCCAGTAGCCTCTCTGCACAGGTACAATGGAAAGCTTGGCCAAGATGATGCCCCCCCCCCAAATGCAGTGGCTGCCTCCTTGGAGCACTTAACACCCAGACCAACATGACCGTTGTAGTCCCCAATGGTGATGAAAGCCTTGCACCTGGTCCGTTGGCCAGCCCTGTCTGCTTCTGCACTGGCATGATCTCTAACACCTCATCCTTAAGGGATGCTCCCAGGAAGAAGTCAATGATCTCAGATTCCTTAATAGGTGGGGAGAACAGGTAGATCCCCTCCAGGGATTTGATCTTCATGTGCTTGACCAGGTGGCCCAGCTTGGTGACTGGGATCCACTCCTTGTCTTCAGCTTTGCCTCCACGAGCCCCGTGGCCCCAACTGCGGCCTTGGACACGACCCCAACCACAACCCCGGAGACCTCTACCAAATCCTCCATGGAAGACTCCCTGGCCTCCCAAGCCTCTGCACTGCATCACCCGCCATTTGGTGTTTCTTGAGAAGCCACCCACAATGAATTCTTATCCTGGAACCATAAGCCAAAGAAACTCTTCATTCTATAAGTTGCTTTGGTCATGGTGCTTTATCACAGCAACAGAAAAGTGACTAATACAGTAATTATTCATCCTATAAGTTGCCTTGGTCATGGTGTTTTATCAGAGCAACAGAAAAATAACCAAGACACTTTCTTTCCCCTTTCTCTTCCTCTCTCCTCCCCTCTTTCCTTTTCCCCCTTTCTTTTCTTTCTTCCCTCTTCCCCTAACAGGATCTCATATACACTAGGTTGGCCTCCAATTCAGTACATAGCTGAGGATATCCTTGAACAGGGTCTCTTCCTGCCTTTGCCTCCTGAGTACTGGGATTACATGTGTGGACTACCACACCCAGGTTTTGTGGTGCTATGGATGAAACCCAGAGCTTTCTGCAAGGGAAGCAAGCACAGCCCCCACTGAACCACACTCTCAGCCCCAATATAAGATTTTATCATGATAAGCCTCTGTGAACCATTGGGGTTGGGGACGGAGACCTGTCCTACATGGGGGAAATGTTAACTTGACCAAAGTTGACCAGCAGACTTCATTTCAGCTTCTGTCTTATCCCAAAATGTACAATGAGGAAGGAACTGTATTAAATGTAAGAAACAAGAAGATGCCAGGCTTCCAGGCAGGAGCCCCTCAATTGCATCTCCCTCAGGAACTCTGGCCAGACCTGGAGGGTGGGGTGATCAATACAGAGAAGGGACCAAAGGCTACTCATCCTTCTAATGTGGCTCTGAGAAGACCATGGAGACCAGCTGTCAAGTTTCATATTGACCGTGGGGAGGGAAGATTGAGAGAAGGTATGGCCTTCTACTCATCTGGCTAGGCTAGTAAGCTTCAGGGATTCACCTGTCTCCACCTCCCCAGTGTTGGGATTACAAATACATGGCACTGTGCCTGGCATTTTTATATGGGTGCTGGGAATCTAACTTGGGTTCTCATGCTTGTGTGGCAGGTACTTTACCCTGAGAAATCTCCCCAGCCTCAGTAGTCCTGGTGTTTGAACACTGTACTGAGGCACGTGAGAATCTGCTACATCTGTGCACATGAACAGTTTCAGTGAGTTCTGAGATTCATACACCGAAGTGATTATCGAAACAGGCAAGAAAATGAAACTCTTACATCCCAGAGATCCTCCTTATCCCCCTCTGTCATTCATGACACATTCTGTCCCTGTGGCCCCAATTGCGGCCTTGGCCACGACCCCGACCACGACCCCGGAGACCTCTGTCACTAGTTCCAGGATAGCTGGGGCTACAGGAGACTATCTTACAAACAAAACAACAGAAAAAGAAATCACCAATAAAATCTCAGACAATGAAAGCATCAAGGGCTACTATTGCACATGTGCTGTGACTGTGAAGAGGGCTGGGGGCCAGAGAGATGGCTCTCTGAGAGTAATGGTGCTTGTGGCCAAGCCCAACTACTTGAGTTCGATCCCCAGAACCCACATGGAAATAGAGGATTGACTTCTTCAAGCTGTCTTCTGACTTTCACTTGTATGCTCTGGTATGCATGTATGTGCGCGTGTGCGCACACACACACAGGGAAAAAGGTAAAATATTTTTTAAAAAGAGTAAAGGGGGGTTGGAGAGATGGCTCAGTGGTTAAGAGCAATGACTGCTCTTGCAGAGGACCCAGGTTTGATTTCCAGCACCCACATGGCGGCTAAGAACTTTTAACTTAAGTCTTTAAGCCAGGTGTGGTGGGTACACCTTTAATCCCAGCACTTGGGAGGTAGAGGCAGGTGGATCTCTGTGAGTTCAAGGCCAGCCTGGTCTACATAACAAGCTCCATGCCAGCTGGGACTAAAGGGAGACCCTGTCTCAAAAAGAGTATGGGAGCCTGGAGAGATGGCTCAGCAGTTAAGAGTGCAAGAGCAAATAATGCTCTTGTAGAGGAGCAGAGTTCACATCATGGCATCCATACCAGCCAGTCTACAACTGCCTGTAATTCCAAAGGGTTCAGATGCCCTCTTTGGTTTTCACAGGCATTGAACTTGCATGCACATGCACATAAGCATACATGTATGATAGATAGATAGATATAATAAAAGACAAAAAATAAATACAAATAAATATTTTTAAAAGTAAGAAGGGACTGGAGAGATGGCTCAGCGGTTAAGAGCACTGGTTGCTCTTAACCTGGGTTCAGTTCCCAGCACCCACTTGGTATCTGCTAAAAGCCATCTGTAGCTCCAGTCCCAGGGGATCCAGCAGAGCTCTCCTGGCCACTGTGGGCATTGCGTGACACAGGTGCACTTACATGTAGGCAATACACTCATAGTAATAAAAATTAAAATATTTTAAAAATAAGAGCTGGCACCAGGAGACTCGGGTGTGAGTTGTTTCACAGAGCAGCTGCTGGTGCGGTGGAGCGGCACACACCTGTCATCCTAACACTCTGAATTCTGAGGCTGGAAGATTAAGAGTTCCAACCTGGGCCTGAGGCTGGGAGGAAACCCAGATATTCTGGATGTTCAGGTACTCAGCACAGATCTCAAAAGAAAAGAACAAATACTACTAGCCAGAAGAAAGAACTTTTATTTTTAAATGGGGCTGGGGGTAGGGTTGGGTGGGGTCTACATCTTTCCCCGGCTAGGACACTGGTGTCCACCCCAGCCCCTTCAGCAGCTGATGAGGCCCAGAGGGCTTAAGATGTGGGGTCTTGAGAGCAGGAGTGGGGAGCCCCAAGGTCCTCCATCCAACAGGCCTTCATGGACCCAGAGGTCCCCCAGCTGCCGGGCCACACAGCAGCCACCTCGTGAACCAGCAGGACAGTGGGAGCCAGTGATCAGGTTGTCTTCTGCCCACACGCCTCTGTCTCCTTTGCTTTGGATTTCTGATGAAGAAAAACAAATTTGGCTTCCTGGTGCTATAGGGGGTAAGTCGCCAGCCAGACCCCTTGTGCTGTAGCCATGCCCAGTGGGGCACTAAACTCCATGGGGGTGCAGAGAAACTGTGCCCGTGGCATAGCAGGTCTCCAGAGAAACTGTGCCCGTGGCATAGCAGGTCCCCAGAGAAACTGTGCCCGTGGCATAGCAGGTCTCCAGAGACACTGTGCCCGTGGCATAGCAGGTCTCCTGGGACTTCAGAGGGGGACCGACTGGGCCTCCAGTCTTACACCACATCCTTCGAACTGGTTCCCCTCTCCACACTCTGAGTTTTCACCAGCCACCCACCTCTTTGGGTCCCTGTCTATTTGGTCGCTGCCTCTTTCCCTTCCTTTGAGCGCCCCCCACCAATTCCTGTCTTCCTTTCTATTCCTTATCACACCCACCGACCCACAATGGGTGGCTTACAACCTTCGAGTACGCTTGGAAAGCTTTCCTGGAGGTCGGCAGCTGGGTGGGGGGCGCGGCGGGCGCGGCGGGCAGCAAGCAGGACGTACAGCAGGAGCAATTGTAGACTCATGGCCAAGGACAGGGCGCTGGAAACGGATGGCGTGGTCAGTTAGGCTCTGTCCTACTTAGGCTGCCTTCCTTTTATTCCCTCTGCTTCTGCAAGCCATGCCGACCCACCCTTGTCCAGGGAGGCCCAGCTTCTCACATGTGAGATGCCCTGTGTCAGTCCACAGCCTACGCAACGGTCTCTGCCTCCCGGAGAACTGCAGTTGTGGCCATGCCTTAGCCCCACGCCCTGGAGCTCCAGCCACACCCTCTGCCAAACCACACCCCCGTTTTGTGGTCACGCCCTTGAGACAGAGCTGCATCCACTCCTTACCAGCCATACCTTACCACGGACAACTACTTTTTTCCATTTTAAAAATTTTTTGTTTTAGGTGTATGAGGGGCTGGAGAGGTGGCCCAGAGGTTAAGTGCACTGGTTGCTCTTTCCGAAGACCCAGGTTCCGTTCCCAGCACCTACGTGGTGGCTCACAACTCTAGTTGGGTCTGTAACTCTAGTTCCGGGGATTTGGATACCCTCTTCTGGACTTTGCGGACATTGCAAGGCACCCTTGTGCTATCACTCCTGCTCTGATTTGTTTTTGTTTTTGTTTTTAGTTTAGCCTCAAGCTAGACATTATAATTTTTATGTTTTTAGGGGCTAAAGTTTTTTTTTGTTTGTTTGTTTTAATCCTTTAAATATCTTGAGGATACCTGGAAGCATTTACTTTTGTTTAATCTTGCTTTTAAACTTTCCAGAGAAGGGGCTGGCAAGATGGCTTAGCATGAAAGGCGCCTGCTCTTGGAGAGGACCCGTGTTCAATTCCCAGCACCCACGTGGCGGCTAAGAACTGTCTTTAACTCCAGTTCCAGGGGAATCTGACGCCCTCTTCTGTACCACACGGGTACACCTACATGTAGACAGTACACTCATACCTGACGTGAGCTCCATCGTGAGCACGTACATGGTGAAAGGAGAGAAGTGACTCCTTCCTGCAAGCTGTCCTGGGATCTCCACATGCATACCATGGCACATATGGGCCCCCCATGCACATTCACAGAAAAGGAACTTTATAGATAGGGCTAGAGGGGCCTCTAGGGCTTACCTAACTGGAGGCAAGGCCCGTCTGTGCCCTGGAGCCAATCCCTCCTGTATGATGAGCTTATTGGCTATGGTATATAAAAAGAATTGTTTCTAGCCTTGTGTGAGCCCTACTTTCTCCAGGTTTATAGTTGTGTTAAACAAGAGTGTAAACCCAAATCCTGACTGTCCATGGTGGGTAAAAAAGATGAGGAATCTGGTTTTTACTTTCTGGGTGGATCATATCTTTGTAGTGGGCTATACCTGTGGGATTTTAAAATTTCATTCCATCATGATTGGATGTGGATATTTTGGTGTCTTTCCTGTTCCGAACACCAACTCTTTTCACTGCATGTATGTATGTATACCACATGCATACCTGGTGCCCATAGAAGCCAGAAGAAGCCATCTGATCTCTTAGAACTGGAGTTATGGCTGTGAACCACCATGTGGGTGCCATCCCTTTCTTCAGCCCAACACTTAAAAAATAGACTTATTAGCCAGGCGTGGTAGCATACGCCTTTAATGCTAGCACTTGGGAGGCAGAGGCAGGCGGATCTTTGTGAGTTCAAGTCCAGCCTGGTCTACAGAGCAAGTTCCAGGACAGCTGGGCTACAGGGAGACGCTGTCTAAAAAAAACCAAAAAAAAATGCAGAATGTCAAAAAATAAAAAAATAATAAAATAAAAAAATGCAGAATATTTTCATAATTATCAGTTGTCTCAAAGGCTAATGTATGAAAAATCCAAGTAGACATACTCATTAATATTTCCTTCAAGAAAGTCAGAAAAGCTTTATTTCAAGAAATAAACAATATTGATTTTTATTTTTTATTTTATTAAAAATTTTTTTTATTTATTTTGTATGTGTATGAATGTACTGTCTGCATGCAAGTCTGTGCACCCATGTCGTGCAATGCCGCGGAGGTCAGAAGAGGGTCTTGGATTCCCCTGGAACTGGAGTTCTCCTGGAATTGGAGTTACAGACGGTTCTCAGCCGCCATGTGGGTGCTGGGGATCGAACCCGGGTCCTCTGCAAGAGCAGTCGGTGCTTTTAACCGCTAGGCCATCTCTCTAGCCCCAACAATATTGATTTTTAAATTGTGATTACTATATGTATCTCTTTTAAACTAAGGTAAACTTTTCACCCCAGGGAAGAATTCTTTTACATACCCTCTGTCCAAATTTGAACCCATCTTAACCACCATTTGAATGGGATTCATAATCTACAGTCATTTTCTCTGCAGGACGTTTTCCACTTTAGTACATAAGCTCCAAAGTGGTGAACTGTCAGTTAAGTTTCCGCATAGTACCTTGAGGATGGGATCCAAGTCTAAATACAGAATTCATTTATATTTCACATAGCTTGAAAGTAATTTCATATATTTCTGGTGCACCCGTGTTTTGACTGCAACCCATCACAAGCTCGGGTGTGGAACTTTCCACTCTTGGCATCATGTCTCCACACAGGTGTCAGATTTTACAGCACTAAGGTTCTGAATTTAGGGATGCTCCACCTGTATAATAAACGCTAATTTATAATGGCTGACAGTACATACCAAAAACCCATTTCCAAGCCTAAAATTAACTACAGTACTGAAGTCAGGACATGATTTTGGTAGAGTCAGATTTAAATTACTACATAATACTGTTATGAAATCAATGCCCTTAGTTGAGTCCTTCCAGAAGCTGCATAATTTCCCTCTACTAGCAGAGCCAGTTAGTCCTTCAATCCTTTTTCAGTCATTTAGCTTTTGCAATATTTTCTTAACCTTTTTCTTTCTTCTTTTGCTCTTTCTCCCTGGCTTCAATCATCTTGGCCAACTTTCAGGACAGCACTAGCTAGGAACAGTGGAGTGAAAAGAAGCCATATGGGTCCCTTGCAGCCCGTTCCACAGTGTACTCCACCCAAGCTTTTATGTCCAGCATCTCTTGTGCTCAAGTTGTGGTCTCTAATTTTCTTCCTAAGATTATCAGAGAGCCAGTCACAATTTTGGATGGTTTTCGGCTGTTGTCGTCTTCTTTAGTTCTACCATACACTTCTGAGAGCTTTAAGTTCTGGTGTGTGGCAGCATTCTCATCCACAGGCCACTCGTCTCCCGTGCACCTCAGGCTCTGCCCCAGAGGCCGGGCCTCTCACACTCAGGGTACTAAACATTCTTTGGCTGACTCTGCAGTGGCTCTTCTCCAACCCTTCCTCCTTCCTTAGGACCCCTGGCCCACTCCCTCCCCGTACTCATCTCTTAACTTCATATCATCTTGAAAAAATAACCCATTCAATATATGAAATGTTTGTTAGCTGCCGTGTTAGTGCTGGGAACCAAACCTGGATCCTCTGCAAGAGCAGCTAGTGCTCTTAACCACTGAGCTATCTCTCTATCCCCAAGGGATTTATTTTTGAAGTTTGTTAGTATGTGTATTTCTAGTGCATGCCCTGTTGTGTGTGTGTCTGCCTAGTTTGAGTGAAGGTGTATACATTTGGTTAAGTGCCAACTTTCCAAAATGGTTTACCTGTTGGAAATGCCATTAATACCACAGAGTTCCTGTTGGAAAGATCTTTGACAATAGCTTATTCTATTAATTTTGAGACAGGGTCTCACTCTGTAGCCCTGGCTGGCCTGGAACTCACTATGCAGGTAGAACTCAGAGTTCCACCTGTCTCTGTCTCCTGAGTGCTGGGATTAAAGGCATGTACCACCACATTCAGCCTGACGATTATATATATATATATATATGTATATATATATATATATATATTAATTATATATTGTAAATCTTCCATTCTAACTATTTCAGCTGGTAAGATTTTTTTATTTTTTATTTTTAAATTTTATTTCATTTCTTGATGCTGTAGTTGTTAATCGTCTCTGTCTGCCTGCAAGTCTGTGCCCCCCTGTCGTGCGATGCCGCGGCGGTCAGAAGACGGGCAGACGGATTCCCCTGGAACTGGAGTTCTCCTGGAATTGGAGTTTCAGACGGTTCTCGGCCGCCATGTGGGTGCTGGGGATCGAACCCAGGTCTTCTGCAAGAGCGGTCGGCACTCTTAACCGCTAGGCCATCTCTCCAGCCTAGTTTCTGAGAGATTTAAAAAATGTAATTATTAGCCGGGAGTGGTGGCACATGCCTTTAATCCTAGCACTTGGGAGGCAGAGGCAGGCAGATCTTTGTGAGTTCAAGGCCAGCCTGGTCTACAGAGTGAGTTCCAGGACAGCTGGGACTACAGGGAGACCCTGTCTCAAAAAGACCAAAAAACAAAACAAAAAAAATGTAATTATTTTGTATGATGTGAGTGCAGGCATGTGTGTAAAACAGCATGGGCGAAGGTCACAGGACAAATTTTGGAGTTGGTTCTCTTCATCAGACTTGTGCAGCAAGTACTTTTTGTTAGTTTATAAAAAGCACTAAACCCCAATAAAAGGCACATGAGGCTTAGGTCACTCCAGGAACATACTTTACTTCCATGTGGGACTGCCAGCATGAGCCACTTGCAGACACGTGGTGGAACCGGATGGCATGGCAGGGGGCAGAGAGGCAGAAAGAGGCAGACAGGGACGGAGAGGGACGGGGGGGGGGGGGACAACAGAGAGAGAGCGGGGGGACAGTGAGAGCAGGGGGGACAGAGAGAGTGAGATGGCGGCTGGGGTCCATCCTTTATACCGATGGGGCAGGGCCTCAGGTAAGTGGGCACCTGTGTGCCCCTTAGGATTCTGGGAAGCCTGAACCTAATACTTTTACCTCCTGAGTCAGTGGTTAGTGGCTGGGTTTTCTCCTTTTCCTTGATTAGTAAAAAACCTAAACATCTTTTCACATATGCATTGGCATATGGACACCTGTGAAGTAGATGGTCAACTAATTTGCTTATGTCCTCCTCTTATTGGAGCTGTTCTTTATATATTGCAGATCAGGTACCAGAATTCTAAGAGCTGCAGACCAGATTCAGATTCCTCTTAATGCTTGTGAATAAAAGTTTAGTGGGAAACTGCCACACACTTGTCTGTGTATTGTATGGTGTTGCCTGTATAAAACAAGAATAAAGTTACAGGACAAAAGCCAAATAATTTATTATCAGGCTCCCTACTCTAAAAGTTTACCAAGCTGGGCGTGGTGGCGTACTCCTTTAATCCTAGCACTTGGGAGGCAGAGGCAGGTGGATCTTTGTGAGTTCAAGACCAGCCTGGTCTACAGAGCGAGTTCCAGGACAGCTGGGGCTACAGGGAGACACTGTCTTGAAAAGAAAAAAAAAGGCTTACCAATGCCCTTTCTGTCTATATAAATTTATCTTCAATCTTTCTATTGCTTCTTATTCACTTTTTTAAAAACAATTTTATTGATTGACCTTTTGTATACATGTGTTTTGCTTGCATGTATATTAGTCTGCAACATGCATGCATTGCTCATGGAGGCCAGAAGAGTTGATAGCTGCCATGTGGGTGCTGGGACTTGAACCTGGGTCCTCTGTAAGAACAGCCAGTGCTATTAAATGCTGAGCCATCTCTCCAGCCCTCACCTTTTTTTTTTTGAAACAGTCTCTTCCTGTAGCCCCAGCTGGCCTGGCCTGGAACTCTTCTATGTAGACAAAACTGGCCTCAATCTCAGAGATCCACGTGTCCCTGCCTCCCAAGTACTGGGATTAAAGGCAAGTGCTATCACACCCAGCCTACTCAACATTTCGTTTTGTTTTTTTAAATTTTATGTGTACGAGTGTATTGCCTGCATGTAAGTGCACCTGTGTTGTGCAATGCCCATGGAGTCAGAACTGATACCCTGGAACTGGAATTAAGGATGGCTGTTAGCTGTCATTCCAGGTTAGGAATTGAACCTAGCTAGGTTCTCTGCAAAGGCAACTGGTGCTCTCAACCACTGAACCATCTTTCCAGCACCCCCATCCTTACTCAACTTTTAAATAGATATATTTCTTTCTTTCTTTTTTGTCTTTTTGAGACAGGGTCTCTCTTTGGTGCCAGCTGTCCTGGAACTCACTATGTAGACCAGGCTGGACTTGAACTCACAGAGATCCACCTGCCTCTGCCTTCTGAGTGCTGAGATTAAAGGCATGTGCCACCATACCTGTCCCTAAACATATATTTCTATGTGTACACGTGTGTACCCACATGAGGGCAGTGGTCGTGGAGGCCAGAAAAGAGTGTCAAATCCCCTGCAGACTTTTAAAGCTACAGGTGGTTCTGAGCTACCTGACGTGGGTGCTGGGAACTGAAATCTGGTCCTCGGGAAGAGCAGCAAGCACTCTCAGTTGCTGAGCCGTCTCTCCAGTTTCTCCTACTCACTTTTTTTTTATTTTATTTATTTTGTATGTGTATGAATGTGCTGTCTGCATGCAGGTTTGTGCACCCGTGTCGTGCAATGCCGCAGAGGTCAGAAGAGGGTGTCGGGTTCCCCTGGAACTGGAGTTCTCCTGGAATTGGAGTTTCAGACGGTTCTTGGCCGCCATGTGGATACTGGGGATCGAACCCGGGTCCTCTGTAAGAGTGGTCGGCGCTCTTAACCACTAGGCCATCTCTCCAGCCCTCCTACTCACTTTTTAATGATACTTTGCTAAACATAAGTTCAAGTTAGTATATAAAAATTCAATTTTTACTTTACCTTTAATGTCTTTTATGTCTTGAGAACTTTGCTTACACTAAAGTCTCCAAAGTCTTTTGTTATTTTGAGACAGGGTCTCATTATGTAGCCCTGGCTGGCTCAGAACTCACTATGTAGACTACTGTTGGCAAACTCACATAGGTGCTTCTGCCTCTGCTTTCCCAATGCTGGGATTAAAGCTGTGAACCGCAATACCCAGGCACCTAATATTTTTCCATAAAACATTTTACCTTTCTTTTTTAAATTTTATTTATTATTATTTATGTGTATGAATGTACTATCTGCATGTAGGTTGGTACACCCGTGTCGTCCAATGCCTCGGAGGTCAGAAGAGGGTGTTGGATTCCCCTGGAACTGAAGTTAAAGATGGTTCTTAGCTGCCATGTGGGTGCTGGGAATCGAACCCGGGTCCTTTGCAAGAGCAATCAGTGCTCTTAACTGCTGAGCCATCTCTCCAGCCCCTAAACATTTTACCCTTCATAGATATGCAACCCATCTGTGGTGGTTTGAATGTGTGTCCCCATAGGCTCTAGGTATTCAGACATTTGTCTCCAGTTGGTGGTGCTGTTTCTGGAGGTCTTAGAAGGTGTGGCCATGCTGGGGGAAGTGTGTCACTGGGGGCGGGCTTAGTGAGCTTAACAAGCCTGGTCTACAGTTGCTTCCTCTCTGCTTCCTGTGCTCTTTGCAAGATGTGACCCTCTGTTTGCTGCTGCGGATCCAGCCACCACGCCTCCCGCCACAATGGACTAATTCCCTGGAACCGCCAATCGTAAGCTCAAATAAACTCTTCCTTTTATAAGTTCCTTGGTCTGGTGTTTTATCACAGTAACAGAAAACTGACTAATACAGTTATTGGTACCAGAGAGTGGGCTGTTGGCTGTGAAGAACCTGACCATGTGTATGTTTGGAGAAGTGTGGAAGACTTTGGAACTTTGGGCTGGAAAGGCTGTTGACTATTGTAAGCAGAGCTTAAAGGGCCATTCTAGTGGAGGCCTGGAAGAAAGCATGGCTACAAAAGATGTGGTTCCAGGGGAAAATAAAGTCTTAGGCAGCAACCGGGATATTTTGATAAAGAGTCTGGCAGCAGTTTGCCCACAGCCCAGATGCTTGCCTGATGCTAAGTTGAAAAGCGGTGGACTGATGTCTTTGGCGGAGGATATTTCAAGACAGCCTAATGTAGAAATGGTGGCGTGGCTTTTAATGGTGAATATTATACAGATCTACAGTGAAAAAGAGCAGATGGGGCAGAAAGAAATGCAAAATGTACAGTTTGGATCTGATAACTGCACTAGGAAGATTAAAGGTGGGGCCAAGGCATGTAAAGGAGAGGCTGGATCTGAAAACTGCACTAGGAAGATTAAAGGTGGGGCCAAGAAGGAGAGTTTCCTTTTGATAAGGAGATTAAAGTGATTAAGGAAGGGCCTCAAGATTTACAAGTAAACAAAAGAATCAGTACCTTCAGGGCAAGACCACACCCAGCTAATCCTCCAGCAAGTCCAGGGCAGAGAAAAGTTACAAATGTGGTTGAAATGGGCCAGGGTCAGTCCCGAACTTGCAGCCAGATTCGGCAATTTCATTCACGTGGTGCTGGCTTTAGAGGCATGAAGTTCGCAAGAGTGAAGGGGTCATCAGTTCTTCCTCCAAGGTTTCAGAGAGCCAAAGAGGCCAGGCAGAGTACAGCACGGGTGTCCCTGAATAAAGAAGGCCCTGATAGGCCATTGCGTGAAGCTGTGAATGTGAAGCCTGGTGGGCATCGGAGACCCCAAGAAGACTTTCGAGATGCCAGACCTGTGAGATATTTGCCAAGGAGAGCTGCATACGGGGAGTGGTACCAGCCTAAGAAAGAGATGTATGTTGCAAGCAAAGCTGGAAGAGCTGAGCCATCTAAGCCCTTTGGAAGTCAAGTCCCAGAGGTTGCATGTGGAGCTACTGGACTTGGTGTTTGCCCTGCTGGTTTTCGGTCTTGTTTTGGTCCAGTATTTCCTCACTATGCCTCTATTCCTCCCTTTTGGAATGGGAATGTGTATTTGGTTCCACTGTACATTGGGAGTATGTAATTTGCCTTTTGATTTTACAGGAGCTTATAGTTAAGAGATTGGCCTGAGTCTCAGAAGAGACTTTGGACTGTGGACTTTTGAATGACATTGAAACTGGTAAAGACTATGGGGACTTTTAAGGTTGGACTAAATGCGTTTTGCATTTTATATGGTCAGGAGCCTATGGGGGCCAGGGAGTGGAATGTGGTGGTTTGAATGTGTTTCCCCCATAGGCTCTAGGTATTCAGACATTTGTCTCCAGTTGGTGGTGCTGTTTCTGGAGGTCTTAGAAGGTGTGCCATGCTGGGGGAAGTGTGTCACTGGGGGCGGGCTTAGTGAGCTTAACAAGCCTGGTCTACAGTTGTTTCCTCTCTGCTTCCTGTGCTCTTTGCAAGATGTGACCCTCTGTTTGCTGCTGCGGATCTGGCCACCACGCCTCCCGCCACAATGGACTAATTCCCTGGAACCGCCAATCGTAAGCTCAAATAAACTCTTCCTTTTATAAGTTCCTTGGTCTGGTGTTTTATCACAGCAACAG
This sequence comes from Rhizomys pruinosus, assembly GCA_009823505.1. Lineage (NCBI taxonomy): Eukaryota > Metazoa > Chordata > Mammalia > Rodentia > Spalacidae > Rhizomys > Rhizomys pruinosus. The sequence goes on from VZQC01011697.1 coordinate 84,125, forward strand.
AAAACTGACTAATACACCATCTAAAATTGGTTTTCTTAGTTTCCATAACTTATAGCTTAACTGACAAGATCTATTGGAAGGGATGTTGTCACAGAGAAACTTTCTAGAGCACGGACACTCACAGCGCAGCTATGCCAGCAGCACCCCAGAGCCCCGTCCACCCCCCAACCCCAACTTAAGGCAATGCAAGTATAGAGTTCTCTAATCTTAGTTAAAACTACAGAATTTTGGGGCTGGAGAGATGGCCTAGCAGTTAAGAGCGCCGACCGCTCTTGCAGAGGACCCGGGTTCGATCCCCAGCACTCACATGGCGGCTGAGAACCGTCTGAAACTCCAATTCCAGGAGAACTCCAGTTCCGGGGGAATCTGAGACCCTCTTCTGGTCTCCGCGGCATTGCACAACATGGGTGCACAGACTTGCATGCAGACAATACATTCATACACATACAGAAATAAATTTTTAAAAATTTAAAAAAATTTAAAACTACAGAATTTTAATGGGTTTGCTTACAAAATAATGGCAAAGAAACACACACTCACTTAAGGGTTTTATCATCCACTTTTGTGTGCACCAAAAGTCATAGACAAAATGGCCTCTGTTTTGGGGGCCTTTAGAGCTTCCTCAGCCAACAGCTCCCAGCAGGGCAGTTCATGCCTGGTACTGAAGCCTTTATTTACTAATATGTTTTATTGAACCACAAAGCTTTCAAAGGTTCCGTAATTATACCTGGCCCTGGTACCCCTCCTTACTGAATTTACTTTTTATCTTTGTTCCTTCAGGTGTGTGGGATAGGTCTCCAACTGGTTTAACATCTGTAAAACACTCAGTAACGTTAGGATTAAATTAAACATGAACCAGGACCAACATAGCATGGGAAGATTTTATCCATCTGTGCCAATTGTTATCTCAAAAAAGATCCATGTTGGGTATAACAGCACGAATGAGAGGCATTAATTTAGTGAATTCTTCAGCACCTGTAGTCATTTTCTCGAACTCATTCGGTATCCAGAGGTTTTCTCCTGTGGCCTCCCTATAGCATTTCTCTAGTTTTGAAAGACTCATTGGGCCTGAATCAAGCTGCCTAGCCCTGGACAGGGCCAGGGAGCGAGGTGTCTTCTTTTGCCTCTGCTGTATTTGCTGATTAGGTGAGTCAAGCAGGTCCTGGGCCTGGCTTTTGGCTGTGGTCAAAACACCTGCTTTCTTTTTACTGCCACCATCTGGATGCTGGGGGAGCCCAGCCAGGCAAACTGCTCCCACCCCCAGCAATATTTTTCCCAGCAAAGAAAGGTATTCTGTTTAACCTTGGGGGTCCACTGTCCATCCCTCAAATTGTTTGTATTCTTTGTATTCCCCTTGTGAGCTGATCCTCGGGCTGTAGAGCCTTCTAGAGGCTTCTCAGCACAGAATTTGGCTTTTTATCAAATTTTTTTTTCTCTAGGAACTTCGGCTTTCACAAATCCTGCCACATTTGCATCCTACTAACCCAAGTAGACTTCCTTTTTTGTTTTACTCTCCTACAGACATATTTTACATGATAGTCTAAGTTACCTAGATTCAACAAAGCTTTCCTTACTTCATACAGACTCTGTCCCGTCAAGGGGCTCAGTACAGCCATTAAAGTTTCATACCACTCCGGAGGTCCTTGTTCAATCAGGCTTTTCCTTAAATCACTGGTAAACGCACCTCTATCTGGCCCAGTACGCCAGGAACCATATATTGCTTTTCTCATACTCAGTTCTCTTAGTAGTATTTGTCCATGTTTTATCACTTTCCACGCCCTGGTATGCAGGGGAATTTCTGTTTCAGATGACCATGTATCCCTAAGGGCTGTTATTAGCCAACCTATTAGGGACTTACTCCTCTTATTCTGTCTCAGGCTATATAGCTTATGTCTCAAGGCAGGATGGGTGGTTATACTCCTCAGCTTTCCTGCTTCTGCAGCACTTAAAATAATTCCACTCACTCCCAGGTCCCATAGCCTCACAAGGCAGGTGGTGAAGGGCTCCCTCACTGCCTGCTTGAAAGTTCTTCCCAATTTCAACAGTTCCAATGCTAAATATTTCCTGACTGCCTTAGCTTCCCACTCTGGGCTATCCCTACAGTCACTATTAGCATTGGTCCAGACCTGGGTTTTCCTTTCTTTGTATCAAAGGTCGAACGCAGGGGCATCTGGCCCTTCTCCTATATCATTCTCCTTTTTATCATTATCTATCTTTTCTCCTGACTCTTCTGGCTTTAAAAAGTGGCAGGCTGGGGCTGGAGAGATAGCGGAGCGGTTAAGAGCACC
>VZQC01011697.1:87115-114159 GCA_009823505.1 Rhizomys pruinosus
ATAGCTTATGTCTCAAGGCAGGATGGGTGGTTATACTCCTCAGCTTTCCTGCTTCTGCAGCACTTAAAATAATTCCACTCACTCCCAGGTCCCATAGCCTCACAAGGCAGGTGGTGAAGGGCTCCCTCACTGCCTGCTTGAAAGTTCTTCCCAATTTCAACAGTTCCAATGCTAAGTATTTCCTGACTGCCTTAGCTTCCCACTCTGGGCTATCCCTACAGCCACTATTAGCATGTCAAGACCTGGGTTTTCCTTTCTTTGTATCAAAGGTCGAACGCAGGGGCATCTGGCCCTTCTCCTGCATCATTCTCCTTTTTATCATTATCTATCTTTTCTCCTGACTCTTCTGGCTTTAAAAAGTGGCAGGCTGGGGCTGGAGAGATAGCGGAGCGGTTAAGAGCACCGACTGCTCTTGCAGAGGACCTGGGCTCGATCCCCAGCACCCACATGGTGGCTAAGAACCGTCTGTAACTTCAATTCCAGGAGAACTCCAGTTCCAGGGGAATCTGAGACCCTCTTCTGACCTCCACGGCATTGCACGTCACGGGTGCACAAACCTACATGCAGACAGTACACTCATACACATACAAAAATAAATAAAATAAAAAATAAAAAGTGGCAGGCTGACATTTCTACCTCCCTTTCCCTTTTACATAACTTACTGGTGAGGTCAGAGGCTAACCTCCTAATTTTCTCTTGTTCTACTTCTTCCTTTCTGTCTGTTTCCCTCTGAGCTACTGCCTCTGAGAGAGCCCTTCTCATCCACAGCAGGGCCAAGCTGCTTCTTGGCCTGCCACAGCAAGGCTCGCTGATACCTTTGCTCCAGCCTCGCTACTCCCAGGGCTTGCAAAGTTTGTTCTAAACCTTCTGGGGTTTTAAAAACATCTCCAAATTCTTGTGGTGGCCCCCACTGTTCAAGTAAACATGCTGCTTTGTACCATTTGGAATCTGGTAGCCAGCCAGGAATCTGTCTGACTCCATTTGCCTGTTTGGCTTCAGGAGTTCTGCATCTTAAAGCTCGTCATGCCATCCAGAGCACCACAGCTCAGTAACGCTGTGCAAACAGTCCTCCACGCCAGGGGCCCCTCGGCATTTTCCTCCAGGTTTCCCCATAGAATGTACTCTGCCATTATCTCTCCCTGTGAACTTGCTTTTGCCTAATCCTGCTTTGACTATGCCAATTTGTCGCAGAGAAACTTTCCTCTCAGGGCTGGAAGTGCCCAGTGCCCAGCAACTGGTTGCGCATTGTCGTGCAGCCCCACCCAGCCTCTGCTGCTTTCTGCACCCCTCCCCGCCCTCAGTACTTAAGGCAATGAAAGTACAGAGTTCTCCAATCTTAGTGAAAATTAGAGAAGTTTGGGGCTGGAGAGATGGCCTAGTGGTTAAAAGCACCGACTGCTCTTACAGAGGACCGGGGTTCGATCCCCAGCACCCACATGGCGGCTGAGAACCTTCTGTAACTCCAATTCCAGGAGAACTCCAGTTCCAGGGGAATCCGACACCCTCTTCTGACCTCCGCGGCATTGCACGACACGGGTGCACAAACCTACATGCAGACAGTACATTCATATAAATAAATAAATAAATAAATAAATAAATAAATAAATAAATTTTTTAAAAATGTAAAAAAAAAAACTAGAGAATTTTAATGGGCTTGCTTACAAAACAATGACAAAGAAACACACACTCACTTAAGCCATGCATGAGGCCGGGTCCTCCCTCAGTCCAACATGGCCACCCAGAGTTCTGGAGCCTCCTCTGTGCCCTCTGCTCCCCATGCTGGTTAAAATGCAGAGAGAAGAGAGACTTTCGTACGTGGTGGACCCTTTTATATACCCCCTGCCCCCGAAGTCACAGAGTTCCAAAATTTCGTGCACCTTCTGAGGGACATCTGGTGAGCGGGAACCTGGTGGGCTGGGGGTTGTCCCAGGCTCCTCCCCTAAGCACACATCTGTCAGGTGGTTCCAAAGAAGAAACAACCTATCCTACAGATGTCTTTCCCCTATCTCATTTCAGAATTGTTTGCCAAGTCAGGGGCTATATCTTGTGGACTGCTATAATTCTGCTCCACCAGTCACTTTATCAATGTGCCATAATTTCTATGGTTTTCTAATAGGCCATGATGCCTGAGACTAGAAATTCTGCTTTATTTCTTTTGCTTGTTTGAGACAGGGTCTCATAATTCAGCTCCAAACTTATTGTTCCTCCCCATGATGATTTTTGGAGTCAAGGCAATCCTCCTGTCTCTGACTCCTGAGTGCTGGGATTACGGGTCTTAACCCCCCAAACTCAGCTTTTTTTCAACCAATTTAAACTTTTAATTTTGTGTATGTGTGTGGGTATGTACAAATGAGTGCAGATGCCTGTGAAGGTCAGAAAGTGTTGGATTCCCTAAAATTGAAGTTTACAGGCAGTTGTAGCTGTCTGACATGGGTATTTGGAACACTTTTTTTCTTTTTTTGTCTCTTCAAGACAAGGTCTCCCTATAGCCCCAGCTGGCCTGGAACTTACTCTGTAGACCAGGCTGGCCTTGAACTCACAAAGATACGCCTGCCTCTGCCTCCCAAGTGCTAGGATTAAAGGTGTGCGCCCGGGTCCTCTGCAAGAGCAGTCGGTGCTCTTAACCACTAGGCTATCTCTCCAGCCCCTGAAAATACTGTTCTTTTACTTAGGCACTTGAGGATTTCTGTAAATGGTATTGCTTACAAAATAATCTGCCCCTTTTGGTTGATGTACTGAAATATCACTTTTTTTTTTTTTTTTTTTTTTTGGTCTTTTCGAGACAGGGTCTCCCTGTAGCCCCAACTGTCCTGGAACTCACTCTGTAGACCAGGCTGGCCTTGAACTCACAAAGATCCGCCTGCCTCTGCCTCCCAAGTGCTAGGATTAAAGATGTGAACCACCACACCCGGCGAAAAATCACATTTTTATAAAATTATTTTGTATGCAAGAACCTTGCTCGATTTCATTAGTTCTAATCACCTGAATATTTTTCAGAATGAACTATGGGAACCATTGCCATCCACAAATATTTTTACTACTTCCTTATTCCCCCCCCCCCTGCTAGATCCTGTTGTATATCACATTAAACCAGTAATAGTGAATACTTTTTTTTTACTTGTGAGAAAACTTCCAGTATTTGCATCGTTCTGTATGCTTTTTGTTGTAGTTTACCGCTTGTCCATTCCTTTCCATGTCATGTGCATGCAGTACTGGGAATCAAACAGAAGAGACCCCATGCATATTAGGGAAGTGCTTTACTTCTGAACTTTATGTCCAGCCCTCAATTCCTATGTTGTTAAACTGCACGTCACACACACAAAAAGTAAAAAATAAACTGCATGTCACTTTGCATAGTGTTGATGAAATCTCGTAGTGGGGCATCAATCATCTCTTTGTCCAGTCTATTTACACTATATACCCTACATGTCCATCACTAAGCAGATATCTTTACAGTAAATGCTGCAGAACCACATAGGGCATTAATTTTTCCACATGAATTTTCTTCATGTACCTGTTAAGTCTTTTGACTACTTAGTCATCCTTGAATTCTTGGTGAAAGACCCATTTGGTCACTGTTTTACAGAACTTCACTTCCATTCGTTTTTTTCCAGGACTGAGTCAAATGGTCACTGTAATCAAGTTATGGTAGCTCCTCTTCCTGATCTGAAGTTTTGCTATCTGGGGGACAATCACATAGCCCAAAGACACTAAATGGAAAGCTTCACAAACAATTCATAATATATCCTGTGTGTGTGTGTGTGTGTGTGTGTGTGTGTGTACAGTACTGGGACTCAAACAGAAGACACCATGCATATTAGGCAAGTGCTTTACTTCTGAACTTTATGTCCAGCTCTCAATCCCTATGTTGTTAAATTGCACATCACTTTGCATAGTGTTGATGAAATCTCATACTGGGGCATCAGTCATCCATTTGTCTAGTCTATCTATACTATATATACCACATGCCCATCACTGAGCAGATATCTTTATATTAAATATTGCAGAATGACATTACCTATGGTTTTGTCTTATCTTGAGTTTTAGGAATCCAGTAGAGGTCTTGAAACTTATCTTCTACGGAAAATGAGACAGTAATGTATTGGTAATTAGGCTGGAACCATTGATTTAACCTCAGGATTCATAGTAAAGAAATGGTAGGTAGCCAAATTCTCTTAGCAAGGAATGATGGGTGACTAGATATCACTAAAAACAAGTCTGCTAGAAACACACGTTGTCCCATAACACTTGGAATAAGGACAATAAACCAAATGACACTATATTTATATCATGGAACAGTTTAGATAAAATTTCTAAAATTATATAGCACTGAGATTCTCTTCTCACTCATATCTGTGGATTAGAAAACAGGTGTGAGAGCTGGCATTCTTCACAGAGAACAACAGTTTAGATAAAATTTCTAAAATTATATAGCACTGAGATTCTCTTCTCACTCATATCTGTGGATTAGAAAACAGGTGTGAGAGCTGGCATTCTTCACAGAGAACAAGCAACTTCTCCAAAATGAACTTAAAGTAACACCAAATAATGTATGCATAGCTTATCAGATTTTTTTATTTGTTTTATGTTATGTGTACAGGTGTTTCGTCTGCAGGTAGGTAAGTGCACACACAGTGTGCAAATGCCATGGAGGTCAGAAGAGGGCACCATATCCCTGAAAGTGGAGTTAGGACAGTTGAGCACACTATGTGTGGTGTTGGGAGTTGAATGTGGGTCCTCTAGTAAGCAGCCAGTGCTATAAATTTAGCCGAGCATATCCCAGCCCACCCATGGTATTTTTTTTGTTTTTCTTTTTTTTTGAATGGCAGTGTCTCTCTTGGACTCACAGCTGTGCCTGTAGCGTTTGACTGTAGACCAGGCTGGACTTTGAAACTACACAGAGATCCTCCTGCTCTACTCCCAGTGTCTGGAATTAACCAGTGTGTGTGCTACCATGCCAGACTTCCAATAGTATTTTTTGTTTGCTATATGTTTTTCTGCCCTTCCATGCTGCAGTTGAAAAACTAAAAAAACTACACTTTACTAATGAGGCATTCACAAAAAACCTACCTTATGAATTCTAAATAGAAAATTATACACTTTCCTATCTTATAACGCATTTCACCAACAATATATTCCATTAGCACATTTTGTTGTTCTAATGCTCAACACTATTTTCAGAAATTATTCAAAACCAAGGTTGCAAAATATTGCATAGAATTACTATTAGATTTCATTTCTAAAATATCAGAGCTGCTACATGTTTATTCAATGCTATTGTCCTTATGATAAACTCCTGATTTTAACTTCATCTTATAAAGGTTTATTCAGAACTGATAGCATCTGCATCTTTCTGTGTTATTTATTATATTTAGATGATTATGCCAAGTTTGGCACTTATCCGGGAATGCCGGAGGTCAGAAAGGGCCTCATTGGCGGGATTCCGTTTAACTTTATACCGTTTAAACTCAGATAGGGTTTCATTTTTGGTGTGGTACACATTCACCTTATTGACATTTCTTAGCATGACTCCCTGATATGTAAATACCGTTTTGTATAACCACCACAATAAAATTAAATATTTCTTCAAATTTCCCTCTGGTATAAATGACTCTAGTCTCCCATGAGTTGCACACAGTCCATTGAAGCTTTCAATTGGTTGTTGCAGGTTTAGGGATTTTTTTTTTTCTTCTCTCTTCCTGGGAAAATACGGTTTAAAATGGATCTCATGTCTTAGAACTTCTCATTTGGGAGCATGGACTCTCAGCTGAAGAATCACTGAGAATGTAGCTTGGTGGTACAATATGTACCTTGCAATGTCTGGGTAAGTTCCCAGTACTACATGGAAACTCTAATTGAACAAAAAATACTTGTACTGTATATTGGATTTCTGAATGTCATTACAACTTCAATGACTTATTTAAAAATTAAGACCTCAGAGATTTCCACATTGAGTAATTTTTTTATTTAAATTCCCTCTTTTATGAATTCTCATATTGGCTATTGAAGGCTGATCTGTGGTGGAATTTTGTTCCTACATTCATTACATTCATAAGGTTTCTCACTCCTGAATGAGTTCTGTAATGTACAGTGAGGTATGACTTCTGAGAAAAGACTTTCCCAATTCATTACATTCATAGGGTTTCTCTCCTCTATGGGCTTCTGTAGTGCACAGTGAGGTTTGACATCCGAGAGAAGACTTTCCCACACTTGCTACATTCAAGGGCTTCTTCTCCCAATGGAACCGTCCGGTGATGAATAGTGAGATTATGACTTCTGAGAGAGAATTTTCCCCTTCTAACATTCTAGTAGGCTTCTCACCTGTGTGCACCCCTCTTTGATGTCTAAAGAGGGATGAATTATGAGAGAAAGTTTTCCCACATTCACTACAACCACCCAAAGGGTTTATCGTCTGCATGACCTCTGTAATGTACAGTGTAGCATGACAAATCAGAGAACGATTTCCCACATATATTCACATAGTTTTCTAAACTGGCCACAAGTGACTCAAGAAGGTTTCACACCATTACACTCAAGTCTCCTATAATTGTGGTCATGGACTAGCAGGAACTCCTCAGAGTACAAGCGCCGCACGCATTTTCTGAGCTATGAACGAGAAAAATTTTATTTGTTTTGTAGGGACTTCCGAGCAGTGACTGTCTGCATGCCGAGGAGGACGCTCTCGATCTGGAGGAGTTTGTTGTTCAATGTAACTAGTGGTTTTTCTCGCATCCCATTGTGGGGTGCATGGGGACGATCTCGGTCCAGCTGTAGAGGCGTCCCCTTAGTACAGCTATTGAGTCTCTCTCTCTGCCCACGCTCTGGCCTCGAAAGCTGGAATTTAGATTGAATGTCTTACCACATCTGTGCATTCATAGGGCTTTTCCTCCAAATGGCTCCTATAGTGTATGGTCAGGTATGACACCAGAGAAAAGAACCCACAAACTCACTACACTGACTCGGGCTCTCTCTCTGTGTGCGTTTCTCTGATGTGTGGATAAGAGTGGACTTTATTCGGTAGTGGGATTTCCCACACTCGTTACATTTATTAAAGTTTCTCTCCTGTGTGTGTTCTCTGATGGTCATTGAGGGCTGACTTCGCGGGGAAAAGGATTTCCACACATTGTTACATGGATAGGGCCCTCTTTCAGATGATTTCCTCTGGTGTAGCGTGAGGTGTGATCTTCTTGGAGAAAGTCTTTTCCCACACTATTACTATTCATAGGATGCTTCTCCCCTGATGATTCTTTCGATGCTGTGTGAGGTGTTACTTCTGACAGACGGTTTTCCCCACATTCGTTACATTTATCGGTTTTCTCTCTAAGTGCGATCTCCGTCGTACAGTGAGGGTTCCCTTTTGACCGAGGACTTTCCACATTACCTTACATGCAATGTTGTTTTTCCTGTGTGAGCTCCTTGATGTATGAGAATTTGGACTTTTTACAGAAGGACATACTTCCCACATTCTGCGCATTCAAAGGCCTTCATTTCCATTTGTGATCTCTGATATTCATTGAAATTTGATATCTGGATAAAGTCTGGTCCTGAGTCATTCCACTCGTAGGAGTTTTCTTCCATGTAAGCTCTCCTGTGAGCCATGAAGACAGCTTCACTGTCTAAGGTTCCATGCATTCATACTGAAGGGCTTCTCCAAAACAGTGATTTTCTGTAGAATACTTTCACCATGCTGAGAGCAGGAATTTTCACTGTTGATTAAACTTCAGAGGATTGCTCTACATATGGTTTCCCACACCCAGTACACTCACTGGGTTTCTCTCTTGCATACCTTCCATCACTACTAATTAATTCTGAAATAGATTCCAAAATCTTCCCACAGGAGACACAACTGTGAGCAGCTGGGTTCGAGGAAAAGAGGTATGGTTCGTTGTGAGTTTTATCGCAATGGATCCCCTCTCTCTGCCTCTTTGGCTGTTTGAGATCATCATATTCGTCTTCATTTTCTATGGATTTCTTTTAATGGGTCATCACTTTACAGATTTCCTGAAAGAATAAGATGAACAAATCTTGTTAATGTGACTACAAAAGCTACAGAAGGAAGTCGGGTTCTAAACGATGTTGTGGCTGCGATGAATCTGTCTACATAGTCTATCTCCATGTGTGGAAATTATGGGCTGTAAGTATTTTACTTTTTTCTTTTTTTTTTTTTGCTTTGGAGTTCTAACTATCACAAATAACATATACAATGGTAAGAATCCCACTGGCAAAAGGAAGAGTAAATTCACACTGAAAAAGACATTTTAGTTACATTACAAATAGTATCTTTACAATTTTACAAAACCCATGAAACTGGCCTAAGAAATGAGCAGAGAATACAGTCACAGAAAAGGTGCTAGACTCGGACAGAAGTGGGAGAACCCACAGCAAAAGAGATCAAGAGAGAACAATTATTGGACATATGCGGGAGTCTTGCTGTGTAGCCCAGGTCTGCTTCACACTTGCAGATTCTCCAGTCTCACTTGAGTGCTGGGACTACAGACCTGAGTCACAATGCCATGTGAAATCTTTGCTCTTTCTACCTTGCACATAAATCCAAGCATTCGGGCTGGAGAGAGAGCCTAGTGGGCACAATAACTGACTTGTTTGCAGAGGACCCGGTGTTGATCCCCAGCACCCTACATGGGGTTTAAGAAAGGCGTTCTGTAAACTCCAACATTCCTATTGGGACTCCCCAGTTGGCAGGGAAACCAGCACCCTCTCTCCTCGTTCTTATGCCTCCCGGCATTGCATCGAAGACATGGGTGCACCGCAAACTACATAGACAGTACATTATAACCAGTACAAAAATAATAAATAAATAAACACCTAAAATAAATGAAAGCATTCAAAGTAAAAACTGATTCTCATCCTGTTAAATCACCGGATAGTAATCAAAATACTCAACTAGGGCATAACAGGGTAAACAGTTTGTGACCACAAACATGAATGCTCACTTCAGCTCCGTTTCCTCGATTGAAATCTAAGACTACTTCCTTATGCTGGATTAAATGTTTCTCCTCTTCCCACACCAATTATACTTCCCATTATTATAGTACTTAAAAAAATTCTGATTATAAAAGTGAGTTTCCATACTCATACAAGTGGAGGTCATCTAGTGCCAAACATCAAGTTTCAAAAGCTTCTCCTCCATAGTAATCGTGGTTGTACTTTTTAAATGAGTATTTTTTGCTGCTATATGTTCTCTTCTGCCCTTCCTATGCTGCAGTTGAAAAACTAAAAAAACTACTACTTTACTAATGAGGCATTCACAAAAAAACCTACTATAATTCTAAATAGAAAATTATACACTTTCCTATCTTATAACGCATTTCACCAACAATATATTCCATTAGCACATTTTGTTGTTCTAATGCTAAACACTATTTTCAGAAATTATTCAAAACCAAGGTTGCAAAATATTGCATAGAATTACTATTAGATTTCATTTCTAAAATATCAGAGCTGCTACATGTTATTCAATGCTATTGTCCTTATATAACCTGATAAACTTCATTCTATTCGAATTTTCACTGACTTCTTTTTTTATTTTTATTAATATGGTTAGTAATGTCATGAGTTGCACGTTGCATCCGGAGTCAGCGGTCCGGATTCCCTGACTGGGCGCAAGCTTAGCTTTTCTTATATAAACACGTTTATAAACATCAGAAATATGGCTTTTAACATATTAATTTTCATGGTGTGGTACACATTCACCTATTGACATTTCTTAGCATGACTCCCTGATATGTAAATACAGTTTTGATCACCTACCCAAATAAAATTAAATATTTTTCTCAAATTCCTTGGTATAAATGATCTCTAGTCTCCCATGGTGCACAGCATGAAGCTTTCAACTTGGTTGTGCAGGTTTAGGATTTTTTTTTTCTCTCTCTTCTGGGACAAATACGGTTAAAATGGATCTCATGTCTTAGAACTTCTCATTTGGGAGCATGGACTCTCAGCTGAAGAATCACTGAGAAGGTAGCTTGGTGGTACAATATGTACCTTGCAATGTCTGGGCTAAGTTCCCAGTACTCTACATGAAACTCTAATTGAAAAAACAAATACTTGGACTGTATATTGGATTTCTGATAGTCATTACAACTTAATGCTTATATAAAAATTAAGACCTCAGAGATTTTCCACCATTGAGTACATTTTTTTTTTTTACATTCCCTCTTTTATGAATTCTCTGATGGCTATTGAAGGCTGATCTGTGGTGGAATTTTGTTCCTACATTCATTACATTCATAAGGTTTTCTCTGAATTGAGTTCTGTAATGTACAGTGGAGGTATGACTTCGAGAAAAGACTTTCCCACATTCATTACATTATAGGTTTCTCTCCTGAATGGCTTCTGTAGTGCACAGTGAGGTTTGACATCCGAGAGAAGACTTTCCCACACTTGCTACATTACAGGGTTTTTCTCCCGAATTGGAACGCCGGTGATGAATAGTGAGAATTATGACTCTGAGAAGAACTTTTCCACCTCATAAACATCCTAGGGTTCTCACCTGTTGCACCTCTTTGATGTCTAAAGAGGGATGTGAATTAAGAGAAAGCTTTCCCACATTCATTACAACCCATAGGGTTTATCGTTGCCATGACCTCTGTAATGTACAGTGTAGCATGGACAAAATCAGAAACGAATTTCCCCACATATATTCGAATCATAAACAGTTACATTTCCCCTTCTGGAATCGGACTTGGTGCCCACTGAACGGCTGACTTTTCAAGGAAGGTTTTCACACAACTACGTTAACATCATAGACTTTGAGACAAGGTCTCCCTGTAGCCCCAGCTGGCCTGGAACTTACTCTGTAGACCAGGCTGGCCTTGAACTCGCAAAGATATGCCTGCCTCTGCCTCCCAAGTGCTAGGATTAAAAGTGTGCGCCCGGGTCCTCTGCAAGAGCAGTCGGTGCTCTTAACCACTAGGCTATCTCTCCAGCCCCTGAAAATATTCTTTTACTTAGGCACTTGAGGATTTCTGTAAATGGTATTGCTTACAAAATAATCTGCCCTTTTTGGTCGATGTACTGAAATATCACATTTTTATAAAATTATTTTGTAATAAATAAATAAATTTATGTGAAAAAAAAATAAAATCCTAAAAAAATAAAATAAAATAAAATAAAATTATTTTGTATGCAAGAACCTTGCTCGATTTCATTAGTTCTAATCACCTGAATATTTTTCAGAATGAACTATGGGAACCATTGCCTTCCACAAATTTTTCTGTATGTGTATGAATGTATTGTCTGCATGCAAGTTTGTGCACCTGTGACGTGCAATGCCGCGGAGGTCAGAAGAGGGTGTCAGAAGAGGGTGTCAGACTCCCCTGGAACTGAAGTTCTCCTGGAATTGGAGTTTCAGACGGTTCTCGGCCGCCATGTGGGTGCTGGGGACCAAACCCGGGTCGACGCTCTTAACCACTAGGCCATCTCTCCAGCCCCACAAATATTTTTACTACTTCCTTATTCCCCCCCACTAGATCCTGTTGTATGTCACATTAAACCAGTAATAGTGAATACTTTTTTTTTTTACTTGTGAGAAAACTTCCAGTATTTGCATCATTCTGTATGCTTTTTGTTGTAGTTTAACGCTTGTCCATTCCTTTCCATGTCATGTGCATGCAGTACTGGGAATCAAACAGAAGAGACCCCATGCATATTAGGGAAGTGCTTTACTTCTGAACTTTATGTCCAGCCTTCAATTCCTATGTTGTTAAACTGCATGTCACACACACAAAAAATAAAAAATAAACTGCATGTCACTTTGCATAGTGTTGATGAAATCTCATAGTGGGGCATCAATCATCTCTTTGTCCAGTCTATTTACACTATATACCCTACATGCCCATCACTAAGCATATATCTTTACAGTAAATGCTGCAGAACCACATAGGGCATTAATTTTTCCACATGAATTTTCTTCATGTACCTGTTAGTCTTTTGACTACTTAGCCATCCTTGAATTCTTGGTGAAAGATCCATTTGGTCACTGTTTTACAGAGCTTCACTTCCATTTGTTTTTTTCCAGGACTGAGTCATATGATCACTGTAATCAAGTTATGGTAGCTCCTCTTCCTGATCTGAAGTTTTGCTATCTGGGGGACAATCACATAGCCCAAAGACACTAAATGGAAAGCTTCACAAACAATCCATAATATATCCTGTGTGCGTGTGTGTGTGTGTGTGTGTGTGTGTACAGTACTGGGACTCAAACAGAAGACACCATGCATATTAGGCAAGTGCTTTACTTCTGAACTTTATGTCCAGCTCTCAATCCCTATGTTGTTAAACTGCACATCACTTTGCATAGTGTTGATGAAATCTCATACTGGGGCATCAGTCATCCATTTGTCTAGTCTATCTACACTATATATACCACATGCCCATCACTGAGCAGATACCTTTATATTAAATGTTGCAGAATGGCATTACCAATGGTTTTGTCTTATCTTGAGTTTTAGGAATCCAGTAGAGGTCTTGAAACTTATCTTCTACGGAAAATGAGACAGTAATGTATTGGCAATTAGGCTGGAACCATTGATTTAACCTCAGGATTCATAGTAAAGAAATGGTAGGTAGCCAAATTCTCTTAGCAAGGAATTATGGGTGACTAGATATCACTAAAAACAAGTCTGCTAGAAACACACGTTGTCTCATAACACTTGGAATAAGGACAATAAACCAAATGACACTATATATCATGGAACAGTTCAGATAAAATTTCTAAAATTATATAGCACTGAGATTCTCTTCTCACTCATATCTGTGGATTAGAAAACAGGTGTGAGAGCTGGTATTCTTCACAGAGAACAAGCAACTTCTCCAAAATGAACTTAAATAACACCAAATAATGTATGCATAGCTTATCAGATTTTTTGATTTGTTTTTATTTTATGTGTACAAGTGTTTCGTCTGCATGTATGTAAGTGCACCACAAGTGTGCAATGCCCATGGAGGTCAGAAGAGGGCACCATATCCCTGAAAGTGGAGTTAGGGACAGTTGTGAGCCACTATGTGGGTGTTCGGAGTTGAATGTGGGTCCTCTGTAAGCAGCCAGTGCTATAAACTGCCGAGGCATATCTCCAGCCCACCCATGGTATTTTTTTGTCTTTTTGAGATGGGGTCTCCTTGTAGCTCCAGCTGGCCTGGAACTTGCTATGTAGACCAGGCTGGACTTGAACTCACAGAGATCCTCCTGCTTCTACCTCCCAAGTGCTGGGATTAAAGGTGTGTGCTACCATGCCAGACTTCCAAATAGTATTTTTTTTGTAATGTTTTTCTGCTCAGCTGCAGTTGAAAAACTAAAAAAACTACCACTTTACTAATGAGGCATTCACAAAAAACCTACTTATGAATTCTAAATAGAAAATTATACACTTTCCTATCTTATAACGCATTTCACCAACAATATATTCCATTAGCACATTTTGTTGTTCTAATGCTAAACACTATTTTCAGAAATTATTCAAAACCAAGGTTGCAAAATATTGCATAGAATTACTATTAGATTTCATTTCTAAAATATCAGAGCTGCTACATGTTTATTCAATGCTATTGTCCTTATGATAAACTCCTGATTTTAACTTCATTTTATAAAGGTTTATTCAGAACTGATAGCATCTTGCATCTTTCTTATATAAACAAGTTTATAAACATCAGAAATATGGCTTTTAACATATTAATTTTCATGGTGTGGTACACATTCACCTTATTGACATTTCTTAGCATGACTCCCTGATATGTAAATACAGTTTGATCCCAAAATAAATATTAAATATTTCTCAAATTTCACTCTGGTATAAATGATCTAGTCTCCCATGAGTTGCACAGTCCTTGAAGCTTTCAATTGTTGTTGCAGGTTTAGGGATTTTTTTTTTCTCTCTCTCTGAAAATACAGGTTAAAATGGATCTCATGTCTTAGAACTTCTCATTTGGGAGCATGGACTCTCAGCTGAAGAATCACTGAGAATGTAGCTTGGTGGTACAATATGTACCTTGCAATGTCTGGGCTAAGTTCCCAGTACTACATAAACTATAATTGAAAAAAAATACTTGACTGTATATTGGATTTCTGATATTCATTACAACTTAATGCTTATATAAAAATTAAGACCTCAGAGATTTTCCACATTGAGTACATTTACATTCCCTCTTTTATGAATTCTCTGATGGCTATTGAAGGCTGATCTGTGGTGGAATTTTTTTCCACATTCATTACATTCATAAGGTTTCTCTCCTGAATGAGTTCTGTAATGTACAGTGAGGTATGACTTCTGAGAAAAGACTTTCCCATATTCATTACATTCATAGGGTTTCTCTCCTGAATGGCTTCTGTAGTGCACAGTGAGGTTTGACATCCGAGAGAAGACTTTCCCACACTTGCTACATTCAGGGTTTTTCTCCCGAATGAATCCGGTGATGAATAGTGAGATATGACTTCTGAGAGAAGAATTTTCCACATTCATAACATTCATAGGGCTTCTCACCTGTGTGCACTCTTTGATGTCTAAAGAGGGATGAATTATGAGAGAAAGTTTTCCCACATTCATTACACCCAAAGGGTTTATCGTCTGCATGACCTCTGTAATGTACAGTGTAGCATGACAAATCAGAGAACGATTTCCCACATATATTGCATTCATAAGTTTTTTCCCCTTCTGGAATGGATTGGTGCCCACTGAAGGCTGACTTTTCAAGGAAGGTTTTCCCACACTCATTACACTCATAGGGTTTTTCTCCTAAATCATTTGTGTGGTCAGGGAGATCTGGCAGCTGAGAGGACTTCCCACATTCAGTACACTCATTGAGTCTCTCTTCTGCATGTACCTTCCGATGCCTAATGAAAGCTGAATTTAGATTGAATGTCTTACCACACTCTGTGCATTCATAGGGCTTTTCCTCCAAATGGCTCCTATAGTGTATGGTTAGGTATGACACCCGAGAAAAGAATTTCCCACACTCACTACACTGATAGGGCTTCTCTCCTGTGTGTGTTCTCTGATGTGTGATAAGAGTGGACTTTCGGTAGTAGGATTTCCCACACTCGTTACATTTATAAAGTTTCTCTCCTGTGTGTGTTCTCTGGTGGTCATTGAGGGCTGATTTGCGGGAAAAGGATTTCCCACATTCGTTACATGGATAGGGCCTCTCTCCAGAATGATTTCTCTGGTGTAGCGTGAGGTGTGTCTTTTGGCAGAAAGTTTTCCCACACTCATTACATTCATAAGGCTTCTCTCCTGAATGAGTTCTCAGATGCTGTGTGAGGTGTAACTTCTGACAGAAGGTTTTCCCACATTCGTTACATTTATAGGGTTTCTCCTCTAAGTGCGATCTCCGGTGTACAGTGAGGGTTCCCTTTTGACTGAAGGACTTTCCACATACATTACATGCATATGGTTTTTCTCCTGTGTGAGCTCTCTGATGTATGATGAATTTGGACTTTTTACAGAAGGACTTCCCACATTCTGCGCATTCAAAGGCCTTCATTTCCATTTGTGATCTCTGATATTCATTGAAATTTGATATCTGGATAAAGTCTGGTCCTGAGTCATTCCACTCATAGGAGTTTTCTTCCATGTAAGCTCTCCTGTGAGCCATGAAGACAGCTTCACTGTCTAAGGCTTCCATGCATTCATACTTGAAGGGCTTCTCCAAAACAGTGATTTTCTGTAGAATACTTTCACCATGCTGAGAGCAGGAATTTTCACTGTGATTAAACTCAGAGGATTGCTCTACATATGGTTTCCCACACCCAGTACACTTACTGGGTTTCTCTCTTGCATACCTTCCATCACTACTAATTAATTCTGAAATAGATTCCAAAATCTTCCCACAGGAGACACAACTGTGAGCACTGGTGTTCGAGGAAAAGAGGTATGGTTCTAGGTTGTGAGTTTTATCAAATGGATCACCTCTCTCTGCTCTTTGGCTGTTGAGATCATCATATTCGTCTTCATTTTCTTGGATTCTTTCTAATGGGTCATCAACTTTACAGATTTCTGAAAAGGAATAAGATTGAACAAATCTTGTTAATGTGACTACAAAAGCTACAGAAGGAAAGTTGGGTCTAAACGTATTTGTTGGGCTGAATCTGTCTACATAGTCAATCTCCATGTGTGGAAATTATGGGTGTAGAGAACTTTTTTCTTTTTTCTTTTTTTTTTTTTTTTTCCTTTGATTTCTAATACAAAATACATATACATGGGTAAGAATACTGGCAAAAGGAAGAGTAAATTCACACTGAAAAAGACATTTTAGTTACATTACAAATAGTATCTTTACAATTTTACAAAACCCATGAAACTGGCCTAAGAAATGAGCAGAGAATACAGTCACAGAAAAGGTGCTAGACTCGGACAGAAGTGGGAGAACCCACAGCAAAAGGGATCAAGAGAACAATTATTGGACATATGCGGATCTTGCTGTGTAGCCCAGGTCTGCTTCACACTTGCAGATTCTCCAGTCTCACTTAGAGTGCTGGGACTACAGACCTGAGTCACAATGCCAAGTGAAATCTTTGCTTTTCTACCTTGCACATAAATGCAAGCATTCGGGCTGGAGAGATAGCCTAGTGGAGAGATAACTGACTGCTCTTGCAGAGGACCCAGGTTTGATCCCCAGCACCCACATGGCGGTTAAGAACCGTCTGTAACTCCAATTCCAGGAGAACTCCAGTTCCAGGGGAAACTGAGACCCTCTTCTGACCTCCGCGGCATTGCATGACATGGGTGCACAAACCTACATGAAGACAGTACATTTATACACATACAAAAATAAATAAAATAAAAAAAAATAAATGCAAGCATTTAAAAAACTATTCTCTCCTGTTTAATCACGGAGAATCATAACCAGGGATTAAACAGTTTGTGACACAAAACAAATGCTCACTACTTTCCTTTCAATTTGCTGATTTAAATTTTCCCACACCAATTATACTTCCCATTATTATAGTACTTAAAAAAATTCTGATTATAAAAGTGAGTTTCCATACTCATACAAGTGGAGGTCATCTAGTGCCAAACATCAAGTTTCAAAAGCTTCTCCTACAATAGTAATCGTGGTGGTACTTTTTAAGATTTCACGCTACATTCACTTACTTAGGTGACTCTGAGAGGAGATGTTGCCTTCCACTGTCCACGGTTCTTCTCCCTGCTCCAACTTAATGATCACATTTGGTTTGGTAACACCATACCCTGTTAATAAGAAATGGAGATGCCGGGCGTCGTGGCGCACGCCTTTAATCCTAGCACTTGGGAGGCAGAGGCAGGCGGATCTTTGTGAGCTCAAGGCCAGCCTGGTCTACAGAGTGAGTTCCAGGACTGTAGTTACAGGGAGACCCTGTCTCAAAAAGACCAAAAAAATAAAAAAATAAAAAAATAAAATAAATGGAGAAGGGACTAGACTAGTTGGCTGGCTGAAAAATCATTGTGTTGTAGAATGCTGCCTCAGAAGCTACAGTATCCTCCAGTTTTTACCTGATTAAAAGCAGAATCTTTCAGGGATAGGGATGTAGCCAAGAGGTACAGTGTGTGCCTAACTTCCAGGAGGCTTTGGGCTCAATATCCAGTACCACAAGGGAAACCAAGTAGAATCTTTCCATGGAACAGTAAAGACACAGTCCATGTCTGTCTAAAGGGACTGAATCAACCTTAGTATTTGTTCCTTCAAACTCAAGGACAAATTGTTAAATTGACAGTATTCAGAAAGCACGTGGTCCTCACCCACAGAGACAAGGTTACTATAGTTCTCCAGCATCACATCCCTGTATGTCATCTTCTCCTCAAAGTCCAGCCGCTGCCACTCCTCTTGGGTAAAGTCCACAGCCACGTCCTTGAATGACACTGACCCCTGCAATGGCACTGTGATCAGCGTTGGGAGATATAGAAAATGTACACAGGAGACAAACTCTTCCCAAGCTCACTGGTAAAATTAACCATTAACAACGTACAGCTTGTTTTCTGTTATAGAATATGAAAGGAAAACAAACCTTACTGTAAATATGCCATCTTTGAGAAACAAAAATTAATACCTTACTGGGACTGCTAGTTTCCATTGTCCATTTGACATAATCTAGAGTCACCTGGGAGTTTTAATAAGGGACTCTCTTAGTTAGGATAACCTGTGAGGAGTTATCTTGATTATGTTAACTGAGGTGAGATAACCTCATTGAAAAGTGTTAGCTGAGCACTAGCACGCACACACAAATTCACTGCTGTCTGCTCTCTGCTCTTGACTATGGATGTAATGTGATCAGCTGCTTCAAGTTCCTGCTGCTTGACTTTCCTCAATGATGGAGGACTGTAGCATGGAACCAGAGCCAAATAAGGCTTTTCTTCATTAAGTTCCTCTTGTCATTGCATTCTACATAGCACCAGCAAGTGAGACTAAAACATAAAATACCTATAGGCTGCTGAGTTCCTGTTTTTTTAAAAAATATTATTTTATGTGTATGATTGTACTGATTGCTTGTAAGTGCACCCATGTTGTGTAGTGTCCAAAGAGGTCTGAAGAGGGTGTTGAATCCCCTGGAACTGGAATTACAGATGTATGTTAGCTGCCACGTACATGCTGGAAACTGAATCTAGGGTCTTCTGTAAGAGCAGCCAGTGCTCTTAACTACTGAACCATCTCTCCAGCCCCTCAGTTACTGTTTTTTTTATTTGTTTTTGGTCTTTTGGAGAAACCGTCTCCCAGTAGCTACAGCTGGCCTGGAACTCACTATGGAGACCAGGCTGATCTTGATCTCACAGAGATCCACCTGCTTCTGCCTCCCAAGTATGGGAATTAAAGATGTGTGCTACCATGCCTAAGATCCTGTATTTTAACTGGACTATTGAGTTGGAGCTGTGAGACATGCAAAACACCAGCTGCTCTCAAGAGTCTGACAGCCTAATGAGAGGATATTCGCATAACTAACATATATGTTGTAGTTTGTCACCTTCTTCAGTCTCCTTTGGTCTCTCAGTCCATTTCATGACAGATCACCCACAACTCAGGTCCTGTCTCTTTTTCTCTCATCACTGCTTTTGCCCAGTTTCAGCTTTAAAAAATTATTTATTGTGTATATCCCAGGATGCATGTGGAGGTCAGAGGGCAACTTTCAGTAGCAGTTCTCTCTTTCCACCATGTTGGTTTTGGGGACTGAACTCAGGTTGTCAGATTTGGTGGCAAGTGTCTGCCCGCTGAGCCAGCTTTCTGGTGCCCTGTTTCAGCGTAGCCTCCTCTTTTGTCCCTTAACAACAACAGCACTTGGCTCACTAAGAGTTAACAGGCTTCTTTGGGTTTCATGTTCAGAGACCTGAGGGAAGGAATGCCTGCTCCCAGGATGCTAGAAAGACCGGTTGTCAGTAAGGAACATAAAATTCTATACTTGTTTCCCTATAAACAGCCTTCAAAGTAAAATATCAACAAGTAAAACTCAAGAACAGCATACACATACATACATACACACACACATACACACATCCCATACATTACGAGTCAAATAGGATACTATGTTAGTCAGGCACTCTAGCACTGGGGTGCCTTCCTCAGCTCAGTACTCATTTTTTAACAAATTATTTTAACATTTGGAAAACCATGAATGGACTATACCACTACAGTTAGAGAGAAAACCATGAATTGAATATACCACTGGAGCTAGAGAGAAAACCATGAATGGACTATACCACTACAGCTAGAGAGAAAACCATGAATGGACTATACCACTACAGCTAGAGAGAAAACCATGAATGGAATATACCACTACAGCTAGAGAGAAAACCATGAATGGACTATATCACTACAGATAGAGAGAAAACGATGAATGGACTATACCACTACAGCTAGAGAGAAAACCATGAATGGAATATATCACTACAGCTAGATAGAAGACTATGAATGGAATATACCATTATAGCTAGAGAGAAAACCAGGAATGGACTATACCACTACAGCTAGAGAGAAAACCATGAATGGAATATACCACTACAGCTAGAGAGAAAACCTTGTCTCTGAAGACACTTGAAAAAACCCGAGGGCTGGAGAGATAGCCTAGTGGTTAAGAGCACTGACTGCTCTTGCAGGGGATCCAGGTTCAATCCCCAGCACCCACATGGTGGCTGAGAACCGTCTGTAACTCCAGTTCCAGGGGAATCCGACATCCTCTTCTGACCTCTGTGGCACTGCATGACATGGGTGCACAAACGTACATGCAGACAGTACATTCATACACATACAAAAATAAATAAAATAAATAAAAAAAAGAAAAAAACCTGAAAAATATTCAAAACGTATACCTAGTTTTAGTAACTGTAGAAAACAGAAACTAATAGATACTTTATTAGTAACATCAACATATGTGCATATATACACATGCAGATTCTTAAACCATAGTATGTAAGGTGACGTATACACCTGCATATGTGATATACACACATCATTAAATCACACTCAAGCATGTATACACAATTTACTTACCAACTCAAAGAAAAAAAATTTTTTTTTTGGTCTTTTCGAGACAGGGTCTCCCTGTAGCCCCAGCTGTCCTGGAACTGACTCTGTAGACCAGGCTGGCCTTGAACTCACAAAGATCCGCCTGCCTCTGCCTCCCAAATGCTAGGATTAAAGGCGTGAGCCACCACGCCCGGCCTCAAAGAAAATTTTAAGTCCTAGGAAATCTTTAATATCCCAAAGTAACAAAAATGGTGTCTTCTGGAGCTGAAGAGATGGTTTAGAGGTTAAGAGCACTTACTGCTCCTGAAGAGGACCCTGGTTAGGTTCACAGCACCCACATGGTGGCTCACAACCATCTATAACTCCAGTTCCAGGGGTTCCAATGCCCTCTTCTGTTTTCTGCTGGCACTACACACATGTGGCAGACATACATACATGCAGGCAAACACTCATACACATAAAATAAAAAATATAAATATTTGGGAAAAAATCTAATAGTAGTTGTAGGTAATGCAATGGATATGCTTTTCCTTTTTTGTAAGACTGTCAAGAACACAGCCATATGGGTGCTTCTTCATTGGCCTGAGGTGATTGCACTGCCTACATACAAGACCCTGACTATCTGCCACTGAGGCTGCATTATGATAATCTCCTTTACTTACTCTTACATAACTATTCTAAAGGACAGATGCTTAAAGGCCTCCTAAAACACATTACAAACGAGAGAAAATATCCATAACAGGAAACACTCACCTGTGATCTCCTCATTTTCTGCTGCTCATGGGAAAAGTATAGAGAGAGTTGATGGTGGACCTATGGGATGACAAGGTCACTGAAGTCAGGCATGGTCCCACCTGCCCAAGTACCCACCTCTGGCCTGAGAAACACCGGATGAAAGCAGAGCCAGTGAACACTCTGAAGAGGTAACAAGAAGGAAGCACACCATGCAATCTGGTGGTAATTAGATGGGCTACACTTTCAGTGACCAATATAAACAATGCTCCTCTTTTCGGTAAGCCAGCATAAAACATACAAGTGTACAAAAGAACAAAATCCGGCAGGAGAGATGGCTCAGCAGTTAAGAGCACTGGTTGCTCTTGGGGAGCACCGGGGGTTCTATTCCCACCCACATGACAGCTAACAACCATCTGTAACTCCAGTTCCAGGAGATCTGACGCCCTCATCTTTGCTCCACAGCAATGCACAATACTGGTGAACTTACATACATGCAGACAATAATACACATATAAAATGAAAATAATTTTTAAAAATTTAAAGAGAACAAAATCCAAAGGTTACCTATTCAAACTGTTTAAAATCAAAGAATCTTGGGGCTGGAGAGATGGCTGAGTGGTTAAGAGTGCCAACTACTCTTGCAGAGGACCTGGGTTCGATTCCCAACACCCACATGGTGGCTAAGTACCGTCTTTAACTCCAGTTCCAGAGGAATCCAACACCCTCTTCTGACCTCCGCGTCACTGCATGACACGGGTGCACTAACCTACATGCAGACAGTACATTCATACATATAAAAAATTAAATTAAATTTAAAAATTTAAAGAAAATCAAAGAATCTCTAAGAATTAAGAATCTGAGCTCTCAAATTTGAGACCAATGCTGAGAGGTGGCAGACACATGCAACCACTGTACATCAGAGGCTGAGCAGGAGGGTGGCTGAGCTCCAGAATAGCACGGACAACCCTGCAGGCCCTGTCACAAAAACAGAAACAGAAAAGAAAAGGAACTAGGGGTGGGGGGTGATAGGCAGATGGCAAATTAATGGGAATAAAGCATAACAGGAAATGTGTTCTTAAACCAGCCAGCTAAACTTGGTTAATGTTGCACACTGAAAACAACAACAACAACAAAGGTAACTTTTTGAGTCAGCACTCTCAAGAAGTGAGTGATCTTCGTTAAGTCACCCACTATTCTAGACCCAAAGTTTTGGTCCATTACAAGGCTCACAGACTTTGCCTGCACTGCATCGCAGACTACGAGGCAGAGGTGGGGAACCAGCAGACAGTATGGGTGCTGATGGACGCTTAGTGACAGCCCGGGAATCTGGAGCAGCGAACGGTGTGCGGTGGAGGAGGGGTGTGGACAGCTTCTCCGTAGCCCCCCACCCGGTACCCCTGTCTGGTACACCTCGTTCTCGCCGCCCGAACGTTGCCATCGTCCCCTGCCGGACATGCTGGGGACAGCGGTGAGCGCAGGCTTAGAGCAGGCGCGGACGGCTCGGAGCCACAAGCCAGGCCCAGCATCCCTCCCAGCCGGATCCGGATCCGCGCCTTCGGGCCTCACCGTCCCCGGCGCCCGCAGAGCCACTGAGGAGGCCGCGCCAGGCCGGTCCCTCCGCCCCAGTCCGCCCCGCCCTGGACGTCCGCGCCGCGCTCCTAGATGATCCGCCTGGTCCGGCACAGTGGTGCGCGCCCGATGCCGACTCGGATACTCCGGCCTACCCTCGCAGACTCTGCGACTCCGGCTCAGCTCAGATTAAAGCCAAGGGAGCAAGGGCGTATGGAACCCTGGGACCCACAGGAAACCCAGGCGTTGTGGCTACAGTGCGCAAGCGTGAGCTGCACGCAGAACAATGTGCACTTGCCCAAAAGGCACTGGAAGGCAGTGTCCCCTGGGCACTTTCTAGCGTAGAAGTGCTGCAGAGACTCTATCTCCCAGAAGCCTATGCGTAACCGGGTCTAGGGACTGTCGCGCAAGTCTCTACCTCATCTTCAGCCTCTCAGAAGCGCCGAGCTAATTAGCAAGGCCCATAGGAGCCCTATGGTCACCTTTGCGTTTGTTCTCAGTCCCTTTGAAGTGGTTTGCAAGGGTTTGTCCAGGTCCCAAGTCCTCTGCTACTTGAGACTCTGAAAATAGAAGGGAGACTCTTAAGATAGAAGGGAGATTTCGACCAAAAGTTTATGTTCTTCTAGGTTAACCAAAGCACTGGAAATTTACCTCAAGTACTAAGTACAAGAAATGCTGAACAGTGCTTTCTAAGGAAGCAAAATAGGAATGGTAACTTTTCTGGATTACACAACGAATGCATACAAACTCTAAAAACAATCAGAAAATACATACAGAAAGAAGAAAACAGATGCCTTTTACGTGAACACTCAAGGATGATATTTGGTTCAGGCGATAGTGCCAATTTTCCAAAAATGGCATCATTGGCACAATGGTTTATCAGTGTCTTGCTGAAATAATGCAACACTATTTTTGCCCTATTGGTTCTTGTTAGGTCCGAGTTTCCCAGAATTCCAAGGGACACACAGATTTCCACTTCCTCCAGAGGCTGTCAATCTTATGACCTCTTCCCTTTATCTGAGGTCCCACCCAGGGCCTATAAAAGAGTGTACCTCAATCGCCATCTTGCTGGCTGCCCCACCATGTACCAACAAGTAGCTGGTCCTGGCAATTTCTGAAGTAAATATGTTCCCAGAGTGACTAAAGCTTCATGTGCCTATCTTTTATCAGGGGTTTGTGCCTTTTTATAATCTAACAGTTCTTAACAACAATAGGGTCAAAATTAATGACAAAATCTCCCAACACAGAAAATTCTCTGTGCAAATGCAGAAAATAGTTTTATCATAGAAGCACTGAGGCACCCTGAAACACCAATCAGAAGGCAACTGCTGAGAAACCTGAAGGAGAGAGAAGCATTATAAATAGCCCGATAAATGCTGCTTGGTGCTCATGGTCTTGAGACTGTTCTCAGGTCCTTTTCTTCTTCAGGAAAAGAATTATAAGATGCAAAGTAAGCAGTCACAGCACAGCTAAGGTTTACACTCTATACACCAAAGAGACAGACTTCCCTCATGGGGAGGGGGTTTGTAGCTGGAGCACTGGCTACCCCTCACCAAGAGTCTGTGCTATTATTTTCTATAGGGTAGAAGGTGGGACAGGACTGGGCTCCTCTTTTCCTCTTTGTATTGGACAGGGTAGGATGCATGTTGTTGGCTGGTACATTCATATGAAAGCAGGAACTGATCGGATAGAGCAAGGGCAGGAAATTAGAAATTCCCTAGAGTGCCCCCCATGCCATTCGGGGTTCCCCAAATGGACCAACTTTGGATAACAACTCAGAAGTAGGGCATTTGGGATACAAGTGAGAGTAACTGGAACAAAGCTGAATTTAGTTTGGGGCCTCCTCTGCTGTCTGAGGGCCCCTCCTCTACTATGTGCCTAATTCAGAACTGCCCCCTGTTCTCCTTCAGTCTCAGGATAAAGGGCTATTTCTCAGGGCAGGGAAGGACATGACTTCCAGTTGGTTCGCATGGTAATTGAGATGGCAGTCTCAACTGGTTCTCTCCAAAATGACCCAAAAGTTTCCACATATCTATGACATTCGGGTAGCTGCATCTCAGAGTGAGGTGCCTGGACTAAATTCCCCAGGTGACAGGGAGATAGGGACACTCTCTTCTTTGAGGTTTACATTGCACTCTCAAACCTTCCAGAATAGGAATTCCCTGCTTGAAATGCATGCAAGAAACTTATATACATTGTTTTCATATTCAAAGTCTGTAATACAGAAACCAGAATTGTTCACATTTCAGAGCATAACTGCCCATAAATGGGATGTCTACATCAGTCTCCAAAGGCTCAATATCATGGAAGAAGAACACTTGATAAAGCTGGAAAATGGAGAGGACTGTTGTTAAATAAATTCTTCAGGAAATAAGAGGGTCCTGGCAATAGTGAACTTTTCATAATATGGTTGCCTGCACAGGTCCTGAACAAGATCAAGACTGTTATCATTTCTGCATGGATGTGGAGGATCTTAGGAACATCTGCATCTAAGTGAATAACTATTGATAAGTAAATATTGTTTGAGGGCTGGAGAGATGTCCTAGCAGTTAAGAGCACCGACTGCTCTTACAGAGGACCCAGGTTCAATCCCCAGCACCCACATGGTGGCTGAGAACCATCTGTAACTCCAATTCCAGGAGAACTCCAGTTCCAGGGGAATCTGACACCCTCTTCTGACCTCCGAGGCATTGCACGGCACGGGTGCACAGACCTACATGCAGACAGTACATTCATACACATAAATGAATAAAAATATAAAAATTAAAAAAAATATTGTTTGAAGAGGGAGAAAAAATTCCTCAAGGATGTGGGCCATTTTAGGCCTCAATGCTTAAGTGGATGGCTCTATAGACATGTTCTTATTGGCAACACTAATTTGACTCAGTAGCTTACATAGAGAGACAGAGACATTCCAAGACAGAGATATAGAAAGAGATGGAATTTTGAATTGTATTTGGGAGGGAGGAACAATAATATTTCTTTTTTATTTAAATTTATTTTGGCTGACATATATAAATATAAATGACAAGGCTCACATGATGTTTCATGCATGTATACATTGTTTAAAGCTTAAATCCACTGAACATGTCTATGTGTTAAACGTGTATAATTCTTTGCAGCTAAAACTTTCACAGTTCTTTCTTTGAGGCTTTTGAAATGCATGCAACATTACATCTATATTCATCCTACAATAAAATCGCATACCAAAGCATCATGCTCCAGTAACTGCAATTTGTATTCATTGATCGGTTTCATCCACACATCCCTTCTATCCCAGCCTCTGATGTTGAGGATTCTACCCTTAGCACGTTTTTTTACACTCCATACATATACCAAATTTAAAAAGTCTGAAATAAACTATAGGTTAATTCTAAAATACATTTATGGATTCACAGGTTTTTTTTTCTGTTTTTTTGTTTGTTTGTTTGTTTTGGTTTTTTGTATTTTTGAGACAGGGTCTCCCTTTTAGTACCAGATATCCTGGAGCTCACTCTGTAGACAAGGCTGGCCTTGAACTCACAGAGACCCGCCTGCCTCTGCCTCCTGAGTGCTGGAATTAAAGGCGTGCACCCCCCCCCCAGATATCGCCTTTTTTTTTTTTTAACCGCTGCATAGAACTCCATTGTGTAAGTGTATCACATTTTCATTATCCACTCATCAGTTGAGGGACACTTGGGTTGTTTCCAGCTCTTAGCTATTGTGAAAAGAGCTGCAATAACCATGGATGTGCACAGATCTCTGCTATAGGTTGTATCCTTTGGGTATGCACCTAGGAGTGGTATGGCTGGATCAAATGGTAGGTTCATTTTTAGTCTTTTAAGAGTTGTCCACACTACTTTCCATAAGAGTTGCATGTCAAGTTTGCAATCCCACCAGCAGTCAATGAGTGTTCCCCTTTCTCCACAACCTCTCCAGCATTTGATATCCTTTTTTATTTCCTTGATAAAAGCCAGTCTTACCAGGGTAAGATGAAATCTTAAAGTGGTTTTAATTTGCATTTCCTTAATTACTAACGATGTTGAACACTTTTTTTTTATATTTTTGAGACAGGATCTCCCTTTAGTCCCAGCTGGACTGGAGCTCACTTTGTAAGCCAGGCTAGCCTTGAACTCACAGGGATCCACCTGCCTCTGCCTCCCGAATGCTGGGATTAAAGGCATGCACCACCATGCCTGGCTCCTTTTCTTTTCTTTTCTTTTTTTTTTTTTTTTTTTTTTTTTTTTTTTTTTATTTTTTTTTTTTTTTTTTTTTTTTTTTTTTTTTTTTTTTTTTTTTTTTGTTTTTTTTCCCTTTTT
>VZQC01011697.1:123376-157166 GCA_009823505.1 Rhizomys pruinosus
ACTTGACTTCCAAAGGGCTTAGACGGCTCAGCTCTTCCAGCTTTGCTTGCAACATACATCTCTTTCTTAGGCCAGTACCACTCCCTGTATGCAGCTCTCCTTGGCAAATATCTCACAGGTCTGGCATCTCGAATGTCTTCTTGGGGTCTCCAATGCCCACCAGTCTTCACATTCACAGCTTCACGCAATGGCCAATCAGGGCCTTCTTTATTCAGGGACACCCCTGCTGTGCTCTGCCTGGCCTCTTTGGCTCTCTGAAACCATGGAGGAAGAACTGATGACCCCTTCACTCTTGCGAACTTCATGCCTCTAAAGCCAGCACCACGTGAATGAAACTGCCAAGTTTGGCTGCAATCCTGGGATGGACCCTGGCCCATTCCAACCACATTTGCAACTTTTCGCTGGCCTGGACTTGCTGGAGGATTAGCAGGGTGTGGTCTTGCCCTGAAGGTACAGATTCTTTTGTTTACTTGTAAATCTCCTGGCCTCTCCTTAATGGCTTTAATCTCCTTATGAAAGGGAGCCTCTCCTTCACATGCCTTGGCCCCACCTTTAATCTTCCTAGTGCAGTTTTCAGATCCAAAATGTACATTCTGCATTTCTTTCTGCCCCATCTGCTCTTTTGCACTGTAGATCTGTATAATATTCACCATTAAAAGCCACGCCACCATTTCTACATTAGGCTGTCTTGAAATATCCTCTGCTAAAGACATCAGTCCATTGCTTTTCAACTTAGCATCAGGCAAGCATTTGGGCTGTGGGCAAACTGCTGCCAGACTCTTTATCAAAATATCCTGGTTGCTGCCTAAGTCTTTATTTTCCCCTGGAACCACATCTTTTGCAGCCATGCTTTCTTCCTGGCCTCCACTAGAATGGCCCCTTAAGCTCTTACAGTAGTCAACAGCCTTTCTAGCCCAAAGTTCCAAAGTCTTCCACATTTCTCCAAACATACACATGGTCAGGTTCTTCACAGCCAATACCCCACTTCTGGTACCAATAACTGTATTAGTCACTTTTCTGTTGCTGTGATAAAGCACCACGGCCAAGGAACTTATAAAAGGAAGAGTTTATTTGAGCTTACGATTGGCAGTTCCAGGGAATTAGAGTCCATTGTGGCGGGAGGCGTGGCGGCTGGATTTGGAGCGGCGGGCCGAGGGTCACATGTCGCAAAGAGCACAGGAAACAGAGAGAGAGAGACTGGAGATCACAAGGCTTGTTAAAACTCACTAAGCGTGCTCACTTCGGCAGCACATATACTAAAATTGGAACGATACAGAGAAGATTAGCATGGCCCCTGCGCAAGGATGACACGCAAATTCGTGAAGCGTTCCATATTTAAAAAAAAAAAAACTCACTAAGCCTGCCCCCAGTGACACACTTCCCCCAGCATGGCCACACCTTCTAAGACCTCCAAAAACAGCGCCACCAACTGGAGACAAATGTCTGAATACTTACGGCCTGTGGGGGACACTCATGCTAACCACCACACTGCTCTTCCAAGGGACTCAGTGTCAGTCCCCAGCAGCCACATGGCAACTTACAAACTTCTTTAACTCCAATTCCAGGGGATCCAACACCCCCGATGGGAGAGATAAGTGCGATGGACAGTACAAGTCCAGGGAAGAGGGAGAGGATGTATACAGGGAAACCATGATGTCAGCTCATGGCGAGAGTTACAAGGACAGTTATGGACTTTGCAGATAGGCTTGACTTCATCAGCTCCATACAAGGCAACTTCAGATGGCCTCTGTCCACCGAGGGCTCTCAGAAAGGGCCAGTCCTTTGTTACTCTGGGTAGTGTAAATGCAATACTGTGTTGGAATCACCACCTAGCCTCCCTTCTGGGTCCTCCCTGGCCAAACCCCTCCCAATGCCCTGATTTCTTCCATAGATTTTTCTAGACATTTCTTACTTTCTCTATGGGAAGAACTATGCCTCCTGTCTCATGTTCCACAAACTGTGGTTCCAATTTATTTGGTCCATGGGCTGGAGGACTTGAGTGTTCTCAGAGGTGTGTGAAGAGGTGGGTGTGTGGGGTCACATGGGGGAGAGAGGAATGAGCTGGAGTGGACAGAGATGGGAGCAGAGGTAGAGGGGGGGCATCGGGTTTGGAGAATGGGAGAATAGGAGGCCGGATGAGGAGGTTCCAGGGTCCTTCTGGGGAGTCAACATCTGCTCAGCACACTGCTTTCTCTCCAGATCCAGGCTTACAACCCAGAGCTCTGGTGGGCATGAGATCCCACCAACCTCATCTACAACTCTGGGACCACAGAGGCCTGAGGTCATCTGCCCAGGAAGGTAGGTCTGTGTCCTCTGAGATGTGGGCATATGTCTATCATCTAGTTAGCAAAGACACAAGCCCCCCACTTGACATAACTGTGGGACACATAGTCCTACACTGTGAGACAGCCCAGCCATAGACATGGCTGTACTCTTCCATCACTACACAGACACAGAGATGACAACCAGGGGTGTGTGACCATGGGGAAGTAGGCTGGGCACCTGGAGGCCACTCAGCTGGTTTTAGAAGAGGACCTTGTCCCAAGAGGTGAAATTGTATAGGAATCCTCATACAGTATACTTACATACATGCAGGCAAAACACTCATATACAGAAAATAAAAAATAAAATAAAAACAAAGAGTAAGAATTATAACAAGGCATCATGAGTTAGGATTTGGGGGATAGAGAAATGGTTCAGTGGTTAAGAGCACTGATTGCTATTGCAAAGGACCTGGGTTTGAATCTCAGCACCCACATGGTGGCTAACAACTGTCCGTAACTGCACACCCAGAGGATGCCCTCTTCTGACCTTGGGGCATCGTACAACATGGGTGCATGTATATACATGCAGGCAATATAGTCATACTATAACATAATAATAAATGAAATATTTTTAATGAGTTAGATTTGGGATTAGATATCTTGTCTCTTGGGTCATGATTTTGACATGTGAGTTATATTTGTGGCAGATTAGGGGGGCCGTGTTTGTGGTGTGTGTGTGTATTCATGTGTTTGTAGGTATGTGCACATGCATATGGAGCTCAGAGGACAAACTCAGGTGTCATTCCTCAGCTGCCTTCCACCTTTTGTTTGTGACAGGGTATCTACTGAGACTTTACCGTTGAGGCTGTCCGGGGAGCTTTAAGGGGTCCATCAGCTCCTACCCCCCAACCGGCTGTTGCCTAGACTATAGGTATGCCTGGCTTTTATGTGGGTGTGGTGATCCAAACTCAGATATTTATATTTATGAGGCAAAGGCCTTACCAATTTAGTAGTCTCTTCACTGAAAAACACTAATGTTCAAATTTCAAGTAACAGCACAGGCCCCAAAATGTAGAAATAAAAAGGCAAACCCTTGCACACTAGACATATGTGGGTGGTAGAACGCTTGATTATTAGAATGTTTGAAGCCTGGGCTTAATTCCTAGTAACACACACACACACACACACTCGGTAACTGAAAGGCTGACTGGATGGCTCAGTGGGTGAAGATGGTTGCTGCCCATCCTGACAATCTGAGTTAGATCTCCAGGACCCACATGGTGGAAGGAAAGAATGAACCCCTTCAAGTTGTCCTCTGACCTCCACATGTGTACTGTGGCATGTTGATGCCTTCCATAAACAAATGAAATAAAAATTTAAAGCAAGTAACTGAAGAGGTCCAAGGTGTGAATGAGTCTAAAGCCACATTCTGAGAGCTCATTCTCCACCACAGGGAGGTACCTAAGCAATTAGAGTTCTCCCGCCTTCTGCCGCCCTCTGGTTCCTTGGTTATGAGGCAAAACAAAGAGCAAACTCTCCAATCTTAGTTTAGGGAGACTAGAAAGTTTAATCAGGCTTGCCTACAAAGTGATGGGCACAAGATATTACTCACTAACTTAGCAGCAATTCTCCTTTCCCAACACAGGTGCCCAGAGTACTGGCCTGAACTCTGTGTCATCTGCCTATGGTGAAATGGCAAGCGAACAGCAGCCCTACATGCCCCAGGCTCCCCCCACCCAACATGGTACCAGCTGTTTCCTAAAGTTCTCAGCCTTGTTCTCAGCAAGCATCTTGGGAATGCAAGTGTGCTGGACAGCTTTAGTGTCAACTTGACACACCTGGGTGGAGGGAGCCTCAGTTGGGGAATTGGCTCCATTGGATTGGCCTGTGGCCACATCTGTGGAGTATTATCTTGATTGTCAGGCAATGTGGGAGGGCCCAGCCCACAATGAGTGGTGCCACCCTGGGCAGGTTGCTGTGTACTATATAAGAAGGCAGGCTGGGCATGAGCCAGGGGAGCAAGCCAGTGAACAGCATTTTCCGTGGCCTGTGTTTCAGCTCCTGCCTCCAGGTTCCTGCCCTGAGTTCCTTCCTTGGTGATGGCAGGAACTTACATCTCCTGCTCCCCAAGTGATGAACTGTGACCCAGGAGATGTAAGCTGAATAAACCCTTTCCTCCCCAAGTTGGTGTCAGTCAGAGTGTTTTATCACAACAATGGAAGACAAACTAGAACAGCAAGCATGGGGGAATCTTGCTGCCAGGCTTGGCATTGCTCTTAGCCCCTTTCTCTAAGTAAACTAGCCTCCATTTTTGTAGTTTGAAGCTTGTATGATGATAAGTCTACTTCAAAAGAAAGTGTATTTTATGCCATAGCAGCTTAGGTGACTGTGCTGGACAGCGTTAGTGTCAACTTGACACACCTGGGTTGAGGGAGCCTCAATTGGGGAATTGGCTCCATTGGATTGGCCTGTGGCCACATCTGTGGAGTATTGTCTTGATTGTCAGGCAATGTGGGAGGGCCCAGCCCACATGAGTGGTGCCACCCTGGGCAGGTTGTTGTGTACTGTATAAGAAGGCAGGCTGGGCATGAACCAGGGGAGCAAGCCAGTGAACAGCATTCCTCCATGACTTGTGCTTCAGCTCCTGCCTCCAGGTTCCTGCCATGAGTTCCTGCCTTGGGCTCCCTCAGTGATGAACTGTGACCCAGGAGATGTAAGCTGAATAAACCCTTTCCTCCCCAAGTTGGTGTTGGTCAGAGTGTTTTGTCACAGCAATGGAAGACAAACTAGAACAGTGACTGGGAGTTGAGGTTGTTAAAACTCTAAGAATTTTAACTGAAAATGATACTTCAGGTTTGGGGTTAAGAAACAAAGCTCAAGCCAGGTGTGTTGGTGTACAACTTGGATCCAAGCACTTGGTAGGCAGAGGCAGGTGGATCTCTGTGAGTTCAAGGTCAACCTGGTTTATGTAGCAAGTTCCAGGCCAACTGGAGCTGTGGGGAGACTCTGTCTCAAAAAGACACCCCCCCCAAAAAGAGAATCCAAGTTGAGTCAGGTGCAGTTGCATAAACCATTTTTGATACCCCAGCATTCAGGAGGCAGAAGCAGGAGGATCAGTAAATGTTTGATGCTCATCTAATGTACACAGTGAGTTCAAGGCTAAATGGGGCTACGTAGTGTTAGGTCGGAGGTTCTGGACAAAAGCTAAGATGGCATAGACTGCAGGGAGCTCACTCTTCTTTTCTGGTCAGGAGCCCACATTTACAAAAGCATGGGAAGAATGCAGAAGTAAATAACTGGATGAAGCCAACACCTAGTTCCAGATTCCAAAGAGACCATTGAAAAGACCCACCCTCAGGGCCCTGACCTGGCCTAATTGGCCAGATTCCAATATCCCATTAACACATCACCATCTCTCCCCCTTCCATATAAAAGACCCTTAGCCCACCCTGGATTCGAGTTTTCCCTTGGTCTCTCACCCCAAAGGCCATCAGATTTACCCAAGAGTGCTTTTCCCTGGAATAAAGCCTGCCTTTGTTTACTTTTTAATTTGGACTGATTCAGCCTTTCTCTCAATTGTCAGAAACCTTTTATCTTGGTGGCCCATATGGGGAGGAGATTGGGACCCCAGCCCCTTGGACTCATAGCCCACGGGATGCTCAGGACATCCCTCTCCTCTCCCCATGCATCCGGGTTCTGACCTGGGGTAAGTCCATTTCCTGTTGGCTCATTTCTCCTGCCCAGAGTCCCTGTCTGAGAGTTGTTGCAACACCAGGAGAAGCTCTTTTTCTGTTTCTGTTTTGGGAAGAATGGCACAGCTAGCCTCTGCAGTGAGGGGCCTTGCTGGACCGGAGACGTCTGTCCCAAGTCCCCTTCATGCCTTCCCACTGCCAGGTCTTAAGGTGCCCTGGGGGAAGCTCCATGGCACCCCATGATCTCCAGGCTTGGAAATGGGCAACTCTGGGTGAAAGCCTCAACCCCAAACACCACTTGGTTGTCTGCTCAACAACTTTTTTCTAAACTGGCTACATGCAGGCTTTCTGGGACCTGCACTCCTGTCCCTCCCTCCTTCCCTCCCTCTCTGATCTCTCCTTATCTTTTGTTCTTGGCTGTTCCTGCACCTGATTCAAATTGACAAAGTCGCCATTCTAATCTGACCATGTGGCATAGACCGGGTGAACCCAGTGCCTGTTAGAGATATAGGCAAACTGGTGCTGTGTATGCCAGATCTGTGCTGCTATCCCATGCAACACCCCCTACACCACACACAAACATGCTTTTTGGTGAGCTTTTGGTGCTGAGAGCTGGGTTCCTGTGATTAAAGACACGGCTTTGTGTTTTCCACTCATTCCATGCTTCATATTCCAGCTGGGCCCCCCTTGTAGTTTAACTGTGCCTAAACCAAAATATAACTGATCAGTATATTTATGTGATTAAGTCATGTGTCTGTCTAAGCTGTCTGTGTGTTAACTGTTCCCCTATGTGTCTGAGATTCGTGTTAGGTATCTGTCATGTGTCCATGTTCTCTTCTGTGTCATTTTCTTCAAAAAAAGTGGCCACTTCAAGGTTCTTTCATTCTATATTGTACACAAAACCTATTATATATTCAGAAGCCAAAATTTTCCCGGATTCCTTAAGCTCCTGTAGAGCAAGATCTAAACTGGTTATCTGAAGATTTTGTTTGTTATCTTTTTCAAGGTATTTTTTCAGGTTGTTTTCATTGCTTCCAGATCTCCAAAAACCTGGTTTTTAACCCTTCTGTGCTAGATAGCTTTAGTGTCAACTTGACACACCTGGGTTGAAAGAGCCTTATTTGGGTAATTGGCTCCATTGGACTGGCCTGTGGCCACGTCTGTGGAGTATTGTCTTGATTGTTGAGCAATGGGGGAGGCCCAGCCCACTATGGGTGGTGCTGCCCTGGGCAGGTTATTGTGTATGGTATAAGAGGGCAGGCTGGGCATGGGCCAGGGGAGCAAGCCAGTAAGAAGCATTCCTCCATGGCCTGTGCCTCAGCTCCTGAGTTCCTACCTTGGGCACCCTGAGTGATGAACTGTGACCTAGGAGATGTGAGCTGAATAAACCCTTTCCTCCCCAAGTTGGTAGTAGTCAGTGTGTTTTGTCACAGCAATTGAAGACAAACTAGAACACCTTCCTATTAAAGGTTTACTCACAGGTGTTTTCTTTTTCTTACTTAAACAAGATGCTTTTGTGTATGTGCCACTGCCCTGGTCTATGCTATGGCCACCACAGGTTTCCCCCAACACTGTATGTTGTATTTCTGCCCTCCTTTCTCACTCTAGGTTCCTGAATACCATTCTCCTGTACCCAACTTCATGCTTTTAGTATTGTCAA
The DNA here is from genome assembly GCA_009823505.1 of Rhizomys pruinosus. Classification (NCBI taxonomy): domain Eukaryota; kingdom Metazoa; phylum Chordata; class Mammalia; order Rodentia; family Spalacidae; genus Rhizomys; species Rhizomys pruinosus. The sequence continues at coordinate 130,993 of VZQC01011697.1, forward strand.
TTGCTGAAATAGCTTTGTTTTGTACTGTCTTAGTAGGACTGAATGTCTCCTGTCACCCCATTCTTTAGCTTCTTCCTTGATGAAACCATCATTAATTGTAATTTCAGTTATGGCTAGCCTTTAGTGCAAATTGGATATATAATTCTGTTTTCCATCATTTGTTAACAGCATGATAAAGAAACTGCATTGGTTACATCATCCTTGGGAATGTAAGGAAACTGGTTGGGGCTGCATGCTGTAAATGACATCTCTGTAGATACCTCTATATTAACTATAATATAGTTATAGCATTTTAAGAATCTATCAGGCCATCGATAGACAATGAATGAATGAAACCATTTATGTTTGATAGCCATGTATGAGCCTCTGCTCAGTACAACCTTTATTAATTGTCATCACCAAAATTAATTATAAAGTGTCATCACTGAAATTAATTATTTTCAATATGTTCATATCCTTATTACAAGGAAATTGTGTTCCACAGCTGGAGATTCTTGGTACTGTGCAAACCATGGACAGTAAGATTAGGTTTTACTTCTGGGGACCACATGGGACAGTTCAAATGAAACCAATTTTGGTGAGCTTGATTTAAGTCCATTTCTTCTCTGCTGTGGGTATGTGAAAATACCCACCCCTTCTTTTCCATCTCAAAACTATAATTCAGAATCTGGGGACAAGGCATTGTTTTCAGCCTCTTTATTATTTTTGGTTTGTTTCCTGGGCTGTGTTTTATGGGAGAGCCTACCCCATTGTGGGCAAAGTCATCCCTGGGATATTGTATAATACAATAGGCTGAACATGGCCCAGTAACACAAGCCAGTAAGCAGCATTCCTTCCTAGGCTGTGCTGCAGTTGCTGCCTCCAGGCTCTGCCATGAGCTTTTACTATTGGTCAGAAATGTCCTGTCACTGCAATTCAGAATTTATTAAGAATGCTTCAGCTGGGCATGGTGGCACATGCCTTTAATCCCAGCAATGGGAGGCAGAGGCAGGCAGATCTCTGTGAGTTCAAGGCCAGCCTGGTCTACATAGTGAGTTCAAGGACAGCTGGAGCTACAGGGAAACCCTGTCTCAAAAAGACAAAAAAGAAAAAAGAATGCTTTAGCCAATGTTCTAAAATACAACTGACCCTCTCGGAGGTTTAACAACCACACTAAATGCTCTAATCTGACTTGGCCTAAGGGATTTAAAGGGACGATCTTTTGGTGCTTGCCCTCTAAGGTCAACTTAAGTCCTAGGGGCCTGCTTGGGCACCTTTCTCCATGCCCAAGCCCTGGTAGCTGCCCTGAAGCCAACGACATTCCTGCAGAGGTACATAAGGGGCTCCATCATGCCCCGTTCTACTGGGGCTCAGCCTAAGTCCCTCCTGCCAGGGGCCTGCTTCAAGTGTGGCAGAGGAGGTCACTGGGCTAAGAAGTGCCCAAACCCCAGGCCACCCAGCATGCCATGCCCCCTCTGCCAGCAACCTGGCCATTGGAAATTTGAGTGCCCGGGTGCAGGCTTGTCCTCTGTGCCATGCCATGAAGGTCCAGCCCAATTAATCCAGGCACCCCAAACCCCTCCGGCCTCTGAATTCCTTGGCCTGGTAGAGGACTGATGGTGGCAGGACTCAGAGATCCCACTGACCCTCATCGAGCCTAGGCTAATGCTTCAGGTAGCGGGTACATGTCCTCAGGGCCCGAGTGACCCCTGAGGACCAAATTCCCAACTGACCTCCACACCGAAACTAAATTGATTTATCTGTGTGGTTTTAGACACCCAACAGGAAACTATAATCGAAAGAAAAATAAACCTTAATACCTCAGAAATAGGAGAGACCTGCTGTGCCATGCTAGAAAACATCTCAGAAATAGGTGATATCTGCTGTACTATTACTAACCTACCAGAAATACTTAGGACTCATGACCAATGCCTCCCCAGACCTGTTGTCATGGATATACTGGCTCTCATCCTGGAGCTCTGTGTACCAAAACCTTTTCACTAAAAAACATTCCAATCCCTCTCCCAGGAGTCCAAGGGACACAGCGACATCCACTTCCTCCAGAAGCTGTCAGCCAGTGACCTCACTTTCCCTTCATTGCACTGGACCCCCGGAGAAGAGTGCTGCTATTCTGGCCTGCTGGAGACCTGAACTGAGTCATTGCAAAGGCTGGGAGGAGGTCTCTGACCATGCAACCAGGACAAACCTCGACTCTTTCTGGCAACTCCCCCCCCCCACATGGTATGGCTAGCCCTCTTCATAGGGCCAGTGGTGATAATCTGTCTCTGAGATCATATCTTACAGGCTCATTCCTCCTGCTAGACCTGTGCCAAGGCCAACCCACAGGGGGCACTCCAGATATGCCAGCCCCTGCATCAGCTTTATGGACACCAACGAGGTGAAGACTGGCAGGTTGACTTTACCCCCATGCCATCCCACAGAAAACTCTGCTACCTCCTAACTCTAGCTGATATGCTTACAGGGTGGATTGAGGCATTTCTTACCTCCAGAGAAACTTCGGACATGGTGGCCAAACACTTCTGGAGCATATCACTACCTATTGCTCTAACCGACCTCCATGCTGCCTGCCTGCTCTCCCACTGGCCTCAGCCCTTTTGACTTACTTTACCGGTGGCCACCCCACCCCCTTTGATAGAATCTCTCTCTCTCTCTCTTACACACGCTCCTCCACTTCCATGTGGACAAGTGCCTCCCTGCCTCTACCTCAGTGGAGTCCACAATCACTGACCTGCCCTCTCTCTCACCAGGGGACAGAGTTCTCCCTCAAAACTTTGTCTCCTAAGTCTCTTGAGTCTAGGTGCACTAGACCCTACCTACATTGTCATCCTTACTACCCCATTGGCAGCCAAACTACTAGGCCAGCTGCTCTAGTACCATTTGTCCAAACTCAAGGGAGCCCCAACCCAGGATGGATGGTAGGTCCTAGCAGCTAGGACCTACCACTCTCAGGTTTTCCAGAGATCCTCAAGGACAAGTGTGAATGGTTGGGCACGGCAGCCTTCACCATCTGCTCTTCACCTGCACCTCCTTCTTTTTCTGGGTCATAGTTTTCCTCTGCTTCCCCTGCTGACACAGGTGCCAGACTCTGTGACACCCCTACCCCTGCCTGGCCGCCCTTTGTCTCGTTATTGTCTCAGTCTTTGCCCGATCAGACGAGGCTGTGCCAGGTCCAACATACTGCTGGACTGTCCATGTTCGGGAGATGTGGATGGATCTAGACCCTGTCCTCCATCCTCCAGAGCCTGACAAACCTCACCAAGACCATCCAGCAGCAGGAGGAGCCTCTCCAATCTCAACTAGGAGACTCCTCTGGATCTTGGCACCTTGCATCCTCTGCTTCTTGCAGGAATGTATCTAGGAGGTCTCCAGAGTGGTTGTTACACCCCTACATTCCTGTGTCCACAGCCCCACCTATTCCTGACTCCCTCTCCCTTCAACATCTCGCCTCAGCAGAATAAGTCAGAGCTGAATTGACACCCCATGCCTGAAGAGGTTGATGTTCGTTTGGAGGTTTGGGACAAAAGCTTAGATGGTGTAGACTGAATGGTTCCAGCTCTTCTGGTCAGGAGCCCACATTTGCAAAAGCATAGGAAGAAAGCCTGTGTAAATCATTGGATTAAGCCAACACCTAGTTCTGGATTCCAAAGAGACCACCAAATCTAAGACCCTCCTTCAGGACCCTGACCTGGCCTAATCGGCCAGATTCCAATATCTGATTAACATGTCACCATCTCCCCTCCCCTGCCCTATAAAAGAGCCCTAGCCACCCTGGGTGTGTGTTTTCCCTTGGTCTCTCACCCCAAAGGCCATCGGATTCACCCAAGAGTGCATTTCCCTGGAATAAAGTCTGCCTTTGTTTACTTTTTAATTCGGACTGATTCAGCCTTTCTCCTTTTACATAGGAGTCCCAGTCTCAAAACAAGAGGATTGGAGAGATGGCTCAGATACTAAGTGTATACTGCTCTTGCAGAGGACCTCAGTTCAGTTCACTTCTCTCATGTGGATAAACCCACACATATGTACAGTATTAATTTTTTAAAAATCATCAAAACAACAACAGCAAAAACAATGATCAAGAGTCAAGAGCTAGGGTAGCTTTGTGGTAAAGCTCTTACCCATGATATAAGAGCCTTGAGTCTAAACCCAGCACCACAGGACCAACAATTAAACAAAAAGAAAGAAAGGATTACAGATAAATTTGGATTTGTAAATTATTCTAAACTTTCTTTTAAATTACTTCCAACTGTGCATGTACACGTCTTAGACAGAGAGAGAGAAAAAGAGAGAGGGGAGAGAGAGAGAGAGAGAGAGAGAGAGAGAGAGAGAGAGAGAGAGAGATGAGAATGTGGAAGTGAGTGCAGGCATGTGAGGATGCCAGAAGAGCACATTGGACCCAATGGAGTTGAAGTAAAGAGGTGGCAAGGTGCCTGACACGGGTGCTAAGAATGAACCTGGGGTTCATTGCAGAAGTCCATGCTCTTAGCTGCTGAGCCATATCTCCAGCCCCTGTTCTAAACTCTTGTTAAGATTCATTCATTAAGATCTTGTTAAGATCCATAAGAGATCTTCAAGCTTAGAGAACTGCATGTGTGAAGTCTCACATCATCTCTCTCTTCCTTCCAGATCCCTGCACCAGGGGGAGACACACACTTTGAGTAGGAAATCTTTGCCGCCTCTAAGGGCCACCAGGAAGAAAAGGAGGGACCAACACTTTGCACAGGAAACCTAGAAGAGCCCAGACTCTTCTAGAAGTTGAATAGTCACAGCATTGCACCCTTGGAGATCTGGGGAGCATGTAGGAGGAATGAGAAAGCAGGGCTCCTCTTGGGTCCATCCTTTTTGGAGGCACAATCAAGATTTTAGATCCATGGGTCTAGACTTGTTAAAAAAATAAAAATAAATTTATGTGAAAAAAAAAGATTTTAGATCAAATTTCCTCAGTTCCCATCTCCCCAAAGCATCAGTTGAAGGTCCTGTGGTTTTATATATTTGATTGCCACAAACTTGGACCATTTGAAAGTGACATGTAGGGATCAATATGGGGGGATGACCTTCAAAATATAAACTTTAAGCCATATATTATTTTTTAATTAAAAAAAATTTTATGTGTATGAATGTACTGTCTGCATGTAGGTTTGTGCACCCATGGCGTGCAATGCTGTGGAGGTCAGAAGAGGGTGTTGGATTCCCCTGGAACTGGAGTTAAAGACGGTTCTTACCTGCCATGTGGGTGCTGGGAATTGAACCCCGGGTTTTCTGCAAGAGGAGTAGGCACTCTTAGCCGCTGAGCCATCTCTCCAGCCCCCAGTCCCTGATTTTTACTCTGTTGTAATTACACATTATTCTACTTGGAGCTAGTTAGTTCATATAAATATAAATTCTTATTTGATGTTTACCCGCCTTTAATGAACTTTTATGCTAATTGGTACTTGGTTAACTTGATTTCACTTAACGATGACTTGTTGTAGTTAGAGCTCTCCCACACTCGGAAAGTTCATCCAGAAACCCAGGTCTGCTGGATGAAGGGGGGGGAGGAGGAGCTGCCAGTGGTTTCTTGGAGGTGGCATGAAGAGCAGAATGCCAGCTGGCTGTGGGAATGTTTGCCCCACAGCCCGGCCTGGTCGTCTATATGCTCGCACAGACCGTTGCCCTTGGGGGGTCGGCTGCCACCCTGTTATGGCTGATTAATTTCACCTGCCGGGGACTGGCAACACCCTGAGACAGAAACCTTAGACTGGTGCCTCCTGCTGACTTTTTCCAGTAAAATCCTGCTGGCAACTCAATAGTCTTTCCCAAGGTTGGTAGTCTGACAGAAAGACTGTTTTTCCAACCAATTCCACTAGCACTCAACACTCAAACACAAATGTGGAAATAACAAATCTGAGAACCTCATCAGGTGGTAATGGAGATTCAATTTATTGTATACAGCACATCCTTTATATAGACAAGATTGATGGTCATCTCTCAGGGCCCACTCCCAGACCCCCTGCATCATGCTCTGTAAATATCATGAGCTTGTCTCACAAGGTGTGTTACGAGTTGATAAAAGCCATTCTCACCTAGGGGCAGACAGGCAATTTAAGACAATGCCACAGGTGACCTGCCTCTAGCTACAATTTGTATTTTAAATGAGCACATGTACGTTTTCAAAGTAAAGGTTTCTTTGTCAATATCCTATTCTCTCAAATTTCTATACAGCCTGAGCAGAGCCTGAGTTTATTTGTTCTAAACGTGCTTTCCTTCTGCTTTCACAGATACCTTTTAAAAAACAATTTGGGGGGGGCAGAGATATGGCTCAGCAGTTAAGAACATTGACTGCTCCTGCAGAGGACCAGGTTCAATTCTCAGCACCCACATGGCGGTTAACAACTGTCCTTAACTCCAGTTCCAGAAGAATCTTCTGACATCTGCGTGCATTGTAGAACACAGGCACACTTACATACATGCAGGCAATAGACTCATACACATAAAATAAAAATTTAAGCCAGGTGTGGTGGCGCATGCCTTTAGTCCCAGCACTGGGAGGCAGAGGCAGGTGGACCTCTGTGAGTTCAAGACCAGCCTAGTCTACATATTGTGTTCCAGGACAGCTGGAGCTACAGGGAGACCCTGTCTCAAAAAAGACCAAAAAAATTTTTTTTAAATATATCTATAAAAATTTGTGTACATACACACATATACACACTTGATGCACCTACACAGTTCGCATGTGGAAGTCAGGGTAAAACTAGTAGGGGCTCATTCTTTCCTTCCACTGTGTAAGTCCTAGGGACAGAAATCAGATTGTCAAGCTTAGAGGCAGGTGCCTTTATCTGCTGAACCACCTCATGTTATGGGTTTTATAAAGAGACCGTATTTGGTGGTTTGAATGAGACATGTCCCTCTTGATTCATGTATTTGACCACCTGGTTCTTGATTGTTGCAGTTGTTTGGAGAGGTTGTGGAACTCTTAGAGATTGGAGCCTTCCTGGAGGAAGTACATCACTAGAGGCAGGCCTTGAGAGCTTACCACCTGGCCCCATTTCCTGCTCTTCCTCTCTGTTTTCTGTGTGTGGATGGAAGTGATCAGCCAACTTCCTGTTCCTGCCACCATGCCTTCCCTGCCTGCTGTCATTCCTTATCTGTAATGATGGATTCTGCCCCTCGAGAACTGAAAGCCAACATAAACCCTTAAGTTGCTTTTTGTCAGCAACAGAAAAAGTACTAATGTTATACCCAAGGGAGAGAATTACAAACCAGCACACGCATAACCAATGACAAGGGAAAGGAGTCCTTTATTGATTAGTGTACAACTAAGAGTGGCTAGTACCTCAGAAAAAAATCTCAGTACTAAAGCTTGGGGATACAGAGTTTATAAAAGGAGGGAAAAAAGGGGGCTGGAGAGATGGCCTAGCAGTTAAGAGCGCCGATCGCTCTTACAGAGGACCCGGGTTCGATCCCCAGTGCCCACATGGTGGTCGAGAACCGTCCGAAACTCCAATTCCAGGAGAACTCCAGTTCCAGGGGAATCCGACACCCTCTTCTGACCTCCACAGCATTGCATGACACGGGTGCACAGACTTGCATGCAGACAGTACATTCATACACATTCAGAAATAAATAAAATTAATTAAAAAATTAAAAAAAAATAAAAGGGGAAAAAAAACCCCAAATAATTGGACCATATGTATGGCAGAGAGACCTATTGTGGGTATACATTGTTTTGATTATACATCCTGGAGTTGTTTTGGTTACACTCATAGGCCATAGTCAGGGTTGTGCGAAGCCCTGAGTGAATGTGTTCCTGTGGGAGGGTACAAAAAAGCCAGACCAGACACAAAATGTAGTCAGGGCCAGCCCAGGACAAAATGGAGCTTCTTTAGTTGTTTTCATCTTTATTGTATTTGTCCATGGGCAAACACAATAAAGATGAAATGTCTTCTGTTTTGATTCTTGTGAGCCTCTCAGTCTGAATTTCTTGGTTGCTGCTAAATGTCTTTGTTATATAACAGAACTGTTGTTATCTGAAAAATTCTGAATTTCTTTCTTTCTTTCTTCCCTTTTTTTTTTTTTTTTAAAAGACAGGGCCTTGCCTCATGTATCCCAGGGTGGCCCCAAACTAAGTACATAGCTGAGGATGACCTAGAACTTCTGATCCTCCTGCCTCCACATCTGGAATGTGTCTTTTTTTTTAATTTTATTTATTTCTGTGTGTGTATGAATGTACTGTCTGCATGCAAGTTTGTGCACCCGTGTCATGCAATGCTGCGGAGGTCAGAAGAGGGTCTCAGATTCCCCTGGAACTGGAGTTCTCCTGGAATTGGAGTTTCAGACGGTTCTTGGCTGCCATGTGGGTGCTGGGGATCGAACCCGGGTCCTCTGTAAGAGCGGTTGGTGCTCTTAACCACTAGGCCATCTCTCTAGCCCTGGAATGTGTCTTTAGCTGTGCTTTTCAACTCCAAGGGCATGCAGTACTGACAATGGGGCCCAGAGCTTTGTGCATGCTAGGTAAGCACTGAAGGAAGTGATCCCCATTCCCAGCTCTAGAATTACTATTTCTCATGTAGAAATAATTAGAAGAGGGGCTGAAGATATGGCTCAGTAGTTAAGAACACATACTATTCTTGCAGACATTCAGAGTTTGGTTCCCAGTCTCCATATTGGTAGGTAGCAACTGTCTGTAAATCTAGCTCCAGGAAATCCCATCCCCTCTGGCCACCTCAGGTACCCACATTGTATGCACATACCTACACACAGACACACAGTCATGCATGTAATTAAAATAAGATTAAATCTTTTTTAAGAATACAAGAGCCAGCCAGGAGTGGTAGTGCACACCTTTAAGCCTAGCACTTGGGAGGCAGAGGCAGGAGGATCTCTGTGAGTTCAAGGCCAGTCTGGTCTACAGATTGAGTTCCAAGACAGCTGGAGATACAGGGAGACCCTGTATCAAATAGACCAGAAGAAGAAGAAGAAGAAGAAGAAGAAGAAGAAGAAGAAGAAGAAGAAGAGCTGTTCTGTTGAAAACGGGTGTGATGTGAATGACTGAGGCAAAGTCGGAGGAGGGGGACTTAGCCCCCCCCCCACTTAAAGCATTTGCAAGAACTGGAGATGGTTTGAGGGCATCTAAGGTGCTGCAGATGTGGACTGATGACATTGGGAGACAACAGAGACAACCCAGGCGGGGACTGGTCCTCCCTCCCACTGGACCCGGGTACAGACCTTGGTGGCTGGCCCCGGAAGGCCAGTGGGTGGACTGTGGGTGGCAATTGGTGGTTCTGTAAATGCATCTCTCTGGGTATGTGACTGAGGCTTGCCTCACTTTGGCAAGGGGGACTCCAGCTGCACAGCAGCAGAGGTGCTGTGATCTTCCTGCCCACAAGGCCTGAAGTGCCTGGGACCCTCAGGCTTTTTTCCACGGGTCTGAGGGATTCAGGCAGGCTTGGGTATTGCATAGCTCTGGCCACTGGGGGAAATATTTACTGGCTGGGTGAAGGGTGCTGGTCTGTCCAGTGCTAGGCTAGAGGTGAGAGCTTAGGGCCAAACAAGAAGACAACAAAAACCACTGAAGAATATAAGCAAAGCCAGTCTTCAACTCAGGAAAGAAACATCTGAGCTTCACACTAGAATCACAACCAACAAAAGAAACCCAAATGCCAAAAGCACAAGGAAAAAACAATAATATGAAAAACTCAAATGATAAACTTCTGCCAAATACTACTAGTCCTATTGAAGAATCCTGCAGTGAACTAAGGATATAGATCTTAAAAGAACTATTATAAACATGATCAAAGAAATAAAAAATTTGAAATAATTTGAAATACCTAAAAGAAGATAATGATAAACTGAAGAATGAAATTACAAGAGACACAGAAACTTCAGAAGATAGAAAATTCAAGCTGAATTTTCTATTAGAAAGGATGGGAGAAAGTCTCAATAACAGAATGGATGAAATAGAAAATAGAATATCAAGACTAGAAGACAATATGGAAGAACTGGATCGATCAAGTAAAGATTATGAAAAATTAAAAAATAAAACACCAAGAATGGAATAACCAGGAACTGAGAGATGCTATGAAAAGACCAAACTAAGCCTCATAGGTTTAGAAGAGGTAGAAGATTCACAGGATTAGTGTTGCTCAGGTTTTCAACAGAATTGTAGAGGAAAATTTTCCCAAATTAAAGAGAAAGGTGCCTGTGTGGAACTCTAGGTTCCGAGACCTGGACCACCACTCTAATGTAGGACATGGACAACTAACTCGAAGGAAGGCTGACAAAGTTTTATTTCTGAATCTTAAGCTTTTATATCTCTCACAGGTTGCAGAGGTTTTCCAAGGACAATTACAGAAAGCTACACAGTGTGTACGTGCTAGATGCAAGGAAAGCTTCAGGAGAGGAACAGAATTCAAGGTTCAGCAGGCCTAGCCGTAAAAGTAAACAGGGAACATAGTGACATTGGGTTTCAGCAATATGTCTAACACTTTCTGTGTTTACATTCTAAGTATAAACAATCAAGGGCAGAGTCTTAGCTAAACTCTGCAAGCTTCTACCAAGCCCAAGCATTCAAACACAATCATACCAAGTTGGCCCTCCACCAACTTTTTGAGAGGCTTCTTTCAAGCCTTTGACATTCATCCAGCCAGAGAATTCATAACTCCACAATTCCCCGTTTCTTGTTAAGACCGACAGTAAGAGCTATAAATTTCTCGTGGGTTCCTGAAGAGTGCCACCAGCCCCATTGGAATCCTATGTAAAATAAAAGAATTGAGCAAAGTCCAATTATAAAAGGGAGTAATGAAGCCCCAGAAAACCAATGTACTGGGCTTAATTTAGACAGGGTAGACGACAGAGCATCATAAAAATCTGAGGAAAACAGTTCAGGGGGAGTATGAGCAAATGTCTGTTCTGTCTTTTTATAACTCTGAAATATCTAAGAAGAAATTATGCCAGAGGTCTGAAAGATGATTCTTCACTTTCATTCAAGGGTGTTTAATAGAGTTATAGAGGGTATTAATTAAACAAAAGGTAGAAAAGTTTCAATGGCAATGTAAGTTTAACTGTTGACGAAATTGATCAACATTATCTCCTAATCAGATAATAGTATCTCAAAGTTCAGAAATTTGGGCAGCAAATCTGTCATTGCTGAGCCCAAAGTGAGTGTGACTGGTTGTGCCATCCGGTAATGAAATTATGATTTTGTATAGAGTTATGTAGGGTGATGCCTGAAACTGTTCCTATCGTGATAATTGTTATAAACCCAATAATGTCTGTTATGAACCAATTAATGAAACGTTTTGCTCTACAGAAAGGTAAAAAAAGTAATCCATGCAGTAACAAAGAGTCTGTCCAAGGTTCTGGTAAATGAATAGGTAACCATAATCTTAACCTCTGAGGTAGTAATACAATACTGTTAGAGGATGAACTGAAAGGAATAGTGTGATTGAAACATGAATATAAAGAACAATCTATATAAGACAATATTTTTAGTGAATCATTTAAAGTAAAATTTCCAATGGCTATTAAGAAAGGCTTAACACAGTGTGCTGGATAGCTTTAGTGTCAACTTGACACACTTGGGGTGAGGGAGCCTCAGTTGGGGAATTGGCTCCATTGGATTGGCCTGTGGCCACATCTGTGGAGTATTGTCTTGATGGTCGAGCAGTGTGGGAGGGCCCAGCCCACAATGAGTGGTGCCACCCTGGGCAGGTTGTTGTGTACCGTATAAGAAGGCAGGCTGGGCATGAGCCAGGGGAGCAAGCCAGTGAACAGCATTCCTCCATGGCCTGTGCTTCAGCTCCTGCCTCCAGGTTCCTGCCCTGAGTTCCTGCCTTGGGCTCCCTAAGTGATGAACTGTGACCCAGGAGATGTAAGCTGAATAAACCCTTTCCTCCCCAAGTTGGTGTCGGTCAGAGTGTTTTGTCACAGCAATGGAAGACAAACTAGGACAGAAATTGGTACCAGACGAGTGGGGTATTGCTGTGACAGACCTGACCTTGGTGTTTTGGGGAAGGATTGTGGAGGCGTTTGGAACTTTGGGCTGGGAAGATCATTGAATGCCTAAAGATTGTTGCTGTGGAGCTTGGAGCAGTTTTGCTGAAGGAGTTGTAGAAGATGGAGGCCTGGCTTGTGAAGTTTCTAGTTTCAAAGGAGAGCAGAGATCATCAGGACTGTGTAATCTGTGGGTTCTGGTCAGCTGGGGCTGTGGAGAATCAGCTGTAAGTAACAAGAGACCAGAACCTGAAGTGAAACTTTTGTGGTACTGGGGCAATTGATGCTGGTTAGCTGGGGCTGAAAAATCAGCTGTAAGTAACAAGAGACCAGCATCACTGAGGTGAAATCTTCTGGGGAGAATATCTTCAAGGTCAGCACACAGAAGCTGTGACCCAGAAAGGGCCTGAGCCTCCATCTCGAGCCAGAAGCCGGACTTGGTAACGTGTAAGAGTCTCCTATATGGTTCCGGTGTTGAAATTTGAGGGGGTCACAGAGAGCAGCCGAGGCTTGGCACTGTGAGAGGTCAGGAAAGACCATTGGTGGAAGTGCACCTCGGTTGCTGTGAAGACCCCAGGATTGCAGGGGTCATGGAGAGAAGCTGAGGCTTTGCACCAGGAGAGGTCAGAAGAGACCATTGGTGAAGGTGCTGCCTCAGTTTCAGTAGCGACCCCAGCTTTTTGGAGATGCCGGTACCCTGGGACGACCACCAAGAGCAGCGGTAGGTGTAGAATGGAGTCGGCCTGGGCCTGCGAGATGAGTGTGCCACGGACGGCAGAGTCGGAGAGGGGGAGCTGCCGAAACCCTTTGGAGCCCAGAAGATCGTGAGTGAATCCCAGGTGTCCAGCCTTGAGCTACTTTGCTGGACTTAGGTTTTGTTTGAGAGTGCCTGATTCTTCCCTTTGAAATAAGACAGTACTTGTTTTGGATTTTACAGCAGCCCACAGTTAAGAGACTTTTAATAGACTGAACTTTTAAGTATTTGGACATTTTAAGGACTGTGGGGCTTTTAAGGTTGTACTGTCTTAGGTTGTGATTAATGTTAACATCATACTTTGGGGATAAGAACTGGAAAGGTGGTGGTTTAATAGTGATGTGTTTTGTGTGTCAAGTTGACAAGGGGTCAATTGTGCTGGATAGCTTTAGTGTCAACTTGACACACCTGGGTTGAGGGAGCCTCAGTTGGGGAATTGGCTCCATTGGATTGGCCTGTGGCCACATCTGTGGAGTATTGTCTTGATGGTTGAGCAGTGTGGGAGGGCCCAGCCCACAATGAGTAGTGCCACCCTGGGCAGGTTGTGTACTGTATAAGAAGGCAGGCTGGGCATGAGCCAGGAGAGCAAGCCAGTAAACAGCATTCCTCCATGACTTGTGCTTCAGCTCCTGCCTCCAGGTTCCTGCCCTGAGTTCCTGCCTTGGGCTCCCTAAGTGATGAACTGTGACCCGGGAGATGTAAGCTGAATAAACCCTTTCCTCCCCAAGTTGGTGTCGGTCAGAGTGTTTTGTCACAGCAATGGAAGACAAACTAGGACACACAGGAACATACATATCTAGAGAAAGAATAAATTACGGTGTAGTTCTGAGGTATTATAACAGTTGTTTAGTCAATAGTTCTTATGAATTCGTGTAAAGCAGCAGGAGTATTTCAAATATGTCATTGTTTAGGACTTAGGGGGCGAACCATTCAAGGATGGGGAGATGACAAACCTCCATTTATCCATGAAAGAACCACATCTGTGTTGCTCCACAAGCCAGAAGTTGTGTGATTAAAATAAGCTCTGTTAAAAGTAATAATCTGAAGAGTCATTACAAGAGAAAGTATTACAACTATAAAAGTACCCATGTGGTCCCAGTCAATAAAGGTGTAATTATATAATGTAGCAATCTTGTCAAATGGGCCTCGACAGTTACTCCACAAAGGTATCAGGTCCTCGTGTCGATGAGTCCAGGATACTGCTTCACATGGTTCCTTGAGTAGCAAAAGCTCCTGGTAAGTCTTGTTACCTACTTTACATTTGATATATTTTTTTTCTTAGTAAAATTGAACAGAAAAGAAACACTGACATGAAAATCTATGTGAAATCCAGTCTGGTTGGCACAATTGTATCCCCATCATTGAGGAAATATTTTTAGACATATATCAAGCATCCCAAAGTATATAAGGAAAGTAGAGAATCCCAAAGATATATTAACTTTAGTTCCTTCCTCTTCAGGTCTGGGGATAGGCCCCATTTTCCAAGGAGGGGGAAAATGAAAGGAGTCATTGGTGTATATTAAAGGGCCATGGTCAGTCCAATCCAATATCTGCAAAAGACGGGGCAACGGGATATATGCCCAGTAGGTGTAATTATGAGCACTCACCCCTGAAGCACAGGTTAGGATTGCCATCATGGCAAGCAGGAGACAGAAGCAGGAGACAGTCAGGCGTCAGGGGGGTTCCTGAATTGTGAACAGTAGCTTTAGCTTTTTTGGATAAATTCTTCATTTGAGCCCATGTGGGATATGGAGATGTTTGTGATTTGGTGGAGCGAGGTCTCTTATGAGATGGCTGATGTATGGTCATGTCTGCTGTTTTCTGTATCACCGTTGTCATGATGTTGACCCATCTTTTCTCCTGTGTCTGGGTGTCCATGGTGGATACAATGGAGCGGAGCCCAAATGTCTGATCCATCACCTAGGGTGATAAGAGCATATCTCTTTCCCATTATTTTTAACTGACCTGGTTTACCAAAACTGGAATAGGTTCCAGTAGAAGTGTTTTGAAGAGGAAGTAAAATGTGAATTAGCGTGAGTTGAGGAGTGGGATTTGGGGAGAAGTAAAAATCGATAGTAAGTAATGCCAAAGGTAATTGTGAAAAGGGACCGTATGTGGCTGCTATTCCCCCTTTTTGTTTTTTTAATTGTTGTTTTAAGGTATGGTTCGCTTGCTTAATGAGAGTTTGACTTTGAGGATTATAAGGAATACTTGTTACATGTTCGATGGACCATTTTTGTGTAAAATTGTAAAATTTTTTGATGTAAATGTAGGGCTATTATTAGTTTTTAATTGTGATGGGACACCCATAACTGGAAAGGTAGCAAGTATAGTGGTTTTAGTTGTTTTAGATTTTGTGGGAACTGTCCAAATAAAGGATGAATGGGTATCAATAACTACAAAAAGAAGATTGGCTCCTGGTGTGGGAAAGTGAGTAAAATTAGCTTGTCAGATATGGTTAGAATGTAGTCCATGGGGATTAGAGTCTCTGGGGGTAGTAGAAGCATGAAGGGGGACACAAATAGAACAGGAGCGTACAATTGAGTGTGCTTGGGAAAGAGGGATTTTGTAAGCATTGTGTAAATGAAAAGCATTTGAATGTAATCCAGAATGTTTTTGTTGAGGTGTCGAAAATATAGGCATAGCCAGGGCATCAGTCAAGCATTACCCTCAGCTAAAGGTCCAGGTAGGTTTGAATGTGAATGGATATGCATGATATATAAAGGACAGGTACGATCTTGTAACAAAGATTGAAGTTGTGAAAAAAAGAGTGAATAGTGTAGGGTCAGTAGAATGTAAGGAGGCTGTAACTACATGGGGAAGAGCTGGACAACATACTGAGAGTCAGATACTATGTTTAAAGATTTGTATATTTTTGTTAGTAATTAAATTAATGTAAAGAGTTTAGAACATTGAATAGAATGATATGGCCCAACAGAGGATTTTTGGATGTCAGGACGAACAATGGGATATTTACCATTTATTGAGGCATCTATAAAATAAGTGGGAGCTTTAGGGATTGGAGAGGAAGAAATAATATTGTTAATAATAAATTTAGTACATTTAATAAATGTTTATAATTTTTTTGTAGGAAGTCCATACTGTAACTGTTCCATATAATCAATAAGACCAATTTGTAACCAAGTAGTATAGGGAAATGTAAAGGAGAACTTTTTTTTAGTAATGGGTAAAAATATAATATTTGGGTCCTTTGTCAACATGTATATAATGTATCGCCGAGAGGTAGCTAAGAGTTGTCCTATTATTTGGACATAAGATAAATGTTTTTGTTGTTTTGAGTGAAGATAAACCCATTTTAACAGTAACAATTTTTAGTTGTCCTTTTCACAATTACCTTTGGCATTACTTACATTATTACTGAGTAATAATGGCACTGGGAGTACGTGCGGAGGGAATTATCACAGGTGGTACTGGCAAGCTATAATCAACTTTGTGAAGAAAGGTATCTTTAATTTGTTGTTTAACTAGTTGTAATTTTTTAAAATTTATTTCTGTATGTGTATGAATGTACTGTCTGCATGCAAGTGTGTGCACCTGTGTCGTGCAATGCTGCGGAGGTCAGAAGAGGGTGTCGGATTCCCCTGGAACTGGAGTTCTCCTGGAATTGGAGTTTCAGATGGTTCTCGGCCGCCATGTGGGTGCTGGGGATCGAACCCGGGTCCTCTGCAAGAGCAGTCGGCACTCTTAACCGCTAGGCCATCTCTCCAGCCCTTTACTAGTTGTGATTTTAATAAGGCATCAGGAGATAGCGCTCGAGGGCTATTAAGCACTGAATCACCTTTTAAAGTAGAAAATAAATTAGTGTTGAAGTAGGAATGTCTAGAGATGGTCAAAGTCGTATAACTGTAACTAAACTTTATCTTACTAGTTTTATTAGATGTAACTTTCTGCTTAAAGGACTGAGTTTTATTATTATTAAGTTTGGAAGGACATTTTTATTATTAGTAACTAACCTATGATCTCACTCAGTGTAATGTCTACAATATACTTTTAGGATAAAGGAGCCTTTAAATGTTGTATCTCTGTATGATTTTACTTAGGTTCATGAGGCTTCTGTTTGCCTGAATTGTTTTTGAACATGTTTAACTGTCCCTTGTCTGGGACTGAGGTTGTGCTGAGCTCGGGAGGAGTGTCAAAAGGCAATGTACAAAGTCCAACACTCAGGAAGCATAACATCTTTGTAATGCATTGTGATCTTAGAAGCTGAGACCGGGTACTCTGTCACTGACCACCAGGGAGCTTATCCTCGCAAGGCACATATCTCCTTGTCCGTTGTTATGCTCACACAGACAACGCCGGAGTTGGTGTGACACAAAGTTAATTAATATTTTTTAATTTTTGAAAGTTATTGAGAGTTTTTAGATTATTACATTTAAAAGAAAGTTTTTGGGGTTTGATTTTAGTCTGGTTTATTATGTAACCAAATATGAAACAGGAGTGGTACTTTGAATTATTTTTTTAGGTATTAAGATAAGCCCATATTGTTGTAATTTAGAAACTTTTTGAAAAGAGTGTCTAAAGTATTTTGTTTTTTAAGTATAAATTAATATATTATTTATATAATGAATAATATAACAAGTAGAATATTTGGCTCTTAAAGGTTGCAGAGTCTGATCTGCATACCATTGGCAGATAGTTTCTGCCAGGTATTTCTTGAGGTAGGACAGTTTACTGGTATCTCTGTAAGGGAGCTTTGTAGTTTGGTTGCAGTAAAGAAAATGTAAATCTGGGATGGTCCTAAGGGTGGAGAGGAATAGTGAAAAAACAATCTTGTAAATTAATAACAATAAGTGGCCATTTATCAGGGATGTAGGCGGGGGAGGGCAAGCCTGGTTGTAACAGGCCCATGGGAATTAAATTGTTATTAACATTTTTGAGATTAATAAGTATGTGTTCTTTTTTAGATTTTTTATAGTAAATATAGGGGAATTTCAAGGTGAGGTGGCAAATTCTAAATGCCCCTCCTTGAGTTGTTTTTGTACAATATCATCGATAGTCGCTAATTTTTTCATAGTAAGGGGCCACTGAGGGGTCCAGATAGGGTCATTAGATTTTCAATCCATTTTTAGCAGCTGTAATTCAGTGGCTCCTATGAAAAAAAGTTTAAGAATGGAGATTTTTGTATTGGTTTGTTGTAGTAAATCACATCTCCATAAATTAACAGGCAGTGGGGTGATAAAAGGCCATAGAAATGTTAAAATGTTATTAGCCCCTTGTGTTCGTAAAATTTCAGCACTGATAAAAGTTTGTTTAGCTGATGATGAGCCTACTCCTGACAGAGTAGCCTTGGCTCTTTCTTTAGGCCAGGAATCAGGCCATTCTTTAGTGCAAATGATTGAAACATCAGCTCTTGTATCTAACATGCCAGTAAATGCCTTTCCTTTTATATGAAGGGTCAACGTGGGTCTAGAATGTTCCTGGAGGAGGGTGGTCAATGCAGCAAATGGGGTGGTGCTGCCAAAGCCTCCAGTTCTATTATTATTAGTTTTATTTTTAGGATGACAATATGGAAGGAGTAACAGTTGTGTAATAAATTTTCTTTTGGGGACTTTAAGATTTTTGGATACTGTGTTTTTTGGAATAGGGCCATAATATTCTGTTGGTATTTTATGAGGATTATGTATAAAAAGTAACTCCAAGGTTTTAGGGGCTGTAATAGCAATAGCAGTATTGTTTTTAGTGGTTGTTTGTAATAAAAAAAATTAGGTTTATTATTTAAAGCTTGTATTCCCTCAATTTGTCCGGGGCCGAGGGCAGGCCCCTGTATTAGTTTTCTTGATGCAGTTTGTCTTTGTCCTGTATCAGGCTTTTTTTTTCTTATCAGATTTAGATCTATATTTTCTAAGCCAATGAACCCCTTTTTTGCACCTAGGGCACACTCCAGGGGGCTTTCTTTCTGCAGAAGAATTAGCAGGGTTTTTAGGAAGTTGATTAGGGACATGACAGTCTTTAAGTATATGTCCCATTTTGTCACAGTTGCAACATTTAACATTAGATGTTTAAGTTTCTAGAGCTGTTATAAGCCAGTTGTTTAAGAAGGATTTGTTGTAAAGTAGTATTTTTTATAGTTTTTTAATAGTATCTTGTACTTTACTAATAAATTGAGTATAATCTTTAGAAGGACCTTGTACAATTTTTACAAAAGATCTTCCAGTTGTATCTGTGTCAATTTTTTTTCATGTTCTAATGGCTACCTCCTTAATTTAGTACATTATAGGCAATTGGATTTGATCTGATTGAGACTGAGTATTTGTCACTGTCTCTGTGCCTGTTAGCATGTCATAAGTTAAATAGGCAGGACTACCACAAGAAATATGACCCTGTGATATTTGTTTAGCTTTATCAGAAACCCATATTTTCCATTATAAAAATTGTTGAGGTGTAAGTACCATTTTTGCTAAAAGGGAAAAATCATGCAGGAGCCAATTACTCACCCAGGTTTTCAAGAATTCAATATTAAATTTAGAAGTTGCTCCATAAAGGGTGTAGGCCTTTTTGAAACTGGTCATAACATCAAACCCCTATGCATTCCAAGAGTTAATACCTTGCTGCGGGTGATTAAAGAAAACTGGAAGAGCAAGCCAAGGAAGATATTCGTGAGGAGGAGGCAGCGCAGATTTATTGCTATTTAGAAAAGGTGAAGTAGTGGGGAAATTTATCTTAAGAGAAGTAGTAGGAGGGTTGGAGGCAGAAGGAGCCATCAGGGAAGCTGGATTTGGAAAACCTTGGGGGAGTAGACCACTCAGGTGGTGGAGGGAACTCTTGCCAGAGGTGTCTGCAGCCCTGCAAGGGAATCACCTCACCAAACATGATAGCTTTCTCAGCAAAAACATGCCTTTTATCATCATTAATTTCATATTCATGTAAGGATTTAACTGTAGAGGCTTTACTATCACATGTTTTTCCTTCAAATCTTATCAATACTGAGGGAATAATTGCCCATGAAACCCACCAATCTGGAGGGATTTTTTTCTTGCTTACAAGCCTTTTATACATTTACTTTCACTTTTTCCCATGACTCTAAATCCAGTGCCGTAGTATCTTCAATCACGGATTGTATTCTAAAACTATTTTATAACATGCTACTAACTGAGAGAGTAAAACTTTAACATTTATCTCCTTCAAAAAATGGTGACTTAATGTGACGAATGGATTTTCACTGACCTGGTGCCCCAGTGCTGCTTACCTCTGTCTGCAGGAGTCGGGGGCCTGCTCAGTTGATCACTCAGGTCCCCGTCCGGTCGCCATTTATGTGGAACTCTAGGTTCCGAGACCTGGACCACCACTCTGATGTAGGACATGGACAACCCAAAGTTTTATTTCTGAATCTTAAGCTTTTATATCTCTCACAGGTTGCAGAGGTTTTCCAAGGACAATTACAGAAAGCGACACAGTGTATACGTGCTAGATGTAAGGAAGGCTTCGGAGAGGAACAGAATTCAAGGTTCAGCAGGCCTAGCCATAAAAGTAAACAGGGGGGGCTGGAGAGATGGCCTAGTGGTTAAGAGCACCGACCGCTCTTACAGAGGACCCGGGTTCGATCCCCAGCACCCACATGGCGGCCGAGAACCATCTGAAACTCCAATTCAAGGAGAACTCCGGTTCCAGGGGAATCTGACACCCTCTTCTGACCTCTGTGGCATTGCACAACATGGGTGCACAGACCTACATGTAGTCAGTACATTCATACACATACAGAAATAAATAAAAATTAAAAAAAAGTAAACAGGGAACATAGTGACATTGGGTTTCAGCAATAATATGTCTAACAATTTCTGTGTTTACATTCTAAGTATAAATAATCAAGGGCAGAGTCTTAGCTAAACTCTGCAAGCTTCTACCAAGCCCAAACATTCAAACACATAGTCGACCCTCTGCCAACTTTTTGAGAGGCTTCTTTCAAGCCTTTGACATTCATCCAGCCAGAGAATTCATAACTCCACAGTACCTATACAAATACAAGAATCATATAGACTACCAAGTACACAGAAACAGAAAAGAAATTCCCCACGCCATTATCATAGTGAAAACACTAGATGTTCAAAGCAAAGAGAGGATACCGAGGGCGGCAAAACAAAAACAAGTCACTTATAAGGGAAAACCTATCAGAATTACAGCTGGTTTTTCATTGCAAAAAATTGAAAGCCAGAGAGCTTGGTCTAAATCATTCCCAGTTCTAAACGACTACAGATGTCAATCCAGAATACTTTATCCAGCAAAATGTCTATTATAATTGAAAGAGAAAGGAAAATGTTCCAAGACATAAATAAGCTGAAAGAATTCTTGTCTAGAAAGCCAGCCCTTCAGAGAATATTTGAAGCAATACAAAGAGCAGAAGGTAGAAACCACTATAACCAACCAGCAACAGAAAATACTTAATGAAATTACTATTATGGAAAAAAAACCTAGGGCAAGAATGCACCAGAAGTCAAAATGATTGGAATATAAATCTTTCAATAATAACTTTAAATATCAATGTTCTGAATTCTCCAATTAAGAGATGTAGACTGGTAGAATGGATTAAGAAACAAAACCCATCTTTTTTTGTTGTCTGTAAGAAGCTCATCTCATCTTTAAAGACAGGCATTATTTCAAGGTGAAAGGGTGGAAAAATATTACCAGCAAATGGCACTAAGAAACAAGCAGGGGCCGCTATTCTCATATCAGATAAAATAGACTTCAAACTAAAACTGATCAGAAGAGATGATGAGCTAACAATTGTGCAAAGCTGCAGTTCTGACGCCCTCTTCTGGCCTGCATTGTACAGCATGGGTGCACTTACATTCATGCACAGAGAACTCTCATATGCATAAGATAAACATTAAATTAAACAGTAAAAATGAGGAAAGTGGATCAGCACAGGGGCCTCCTTGGAAATGGCCCTAGGAACCCCCCGGCATTTTCTGTTTCAGTTATCATAACCACTAATTCTAGTTTTATTTTTACTTTTTCAGGGTGTGTGTCATTAAAAACATTATTTGAGTTTTCTGAGATAGGATCTCAGTCTATAGCCAAGGCTGGCCTGGAACTCCATATACAGCCCAGGCTAACCTATAACTCACAATGCCCCTGTTTCTGCCTCATAAGTTCCAGGCATGCATGCCCAGGCTCCTCTTCATTCTGGTTGTTTACAGAAGGAGGGAAATCTAGAGGGTGTGATGAGAGGGAAACCCCCCCAAAATAAGGGAAGGTGGCCAAAGCAATGTCTGCGGAAATGAGGTGGGAAGAGTCAACACTGTTACATAGATGAATAAGGGTAGGGGAGAGCTGACAGTGTGGACAGTGGATCACTAGGAAAAGAAGCATCTCACAGGTGGGAATTCCAGAGAACACAGGATGCAGGAGGTGGGGAATTTGGAACACAGTCAACCAGAAGCAAAACCAAACTGAAGAGGGCTGTTGAGATGGCCCAGTGGGTAAAGGGGCTTGCAGCCAAGCATGAGTTCAATCATTAGAACCCACCACATGGTGGAAGAAGAGAACCAAGTTGTTCTCTGACCCCTGCATGCGTGCATGTACACACACACACACACACACACACACACACACACACATTTTAAAAATTTAAAGTCTAAAATGAAAGTGAAGCAAACAACAGGGCAATAATAAGCTTTTGAGGAAGAAGAGCCACTGATGAGCTGAGGTTAAGAGTCGAGGGGAACCATTTGTAACATTTGGGCATGGCAGATACAGAATGAGCTTAAAAAGAGAGAGTCCTGGGCCAGCAACGTGGCTCAGTGGGTAAAAATGCTTGTTGTGCAAACCTGAGGACTTGAGTTCAATTCCTTCATCCCGGATCCCATGGTGGATGGAGAAAACTGACTCCCAAACGTTGTTCTCTGGCATCCACATTTGAGTGGTGGTTTGCATGGACCAAGAGTACACACAGAATACACACAGAATAAAAAATAAACGAAGTTCTAAAATATTATCTATCGATCTATTGATCTATCTATCTATTGTTTTGTGGTTTTGCCTGCATATATGTAAGTGCACCCATGTCCTGTATACCTGAAGAGGGCAGAGAAGGGCATCAGATCTCCCGGAACTGGAGTTAAGAATGGTTACATGCCATGTGGGTGCATGCTTGGAACTGAATGAACCTGGGTCCTCTGCAAGAGCAGCAAGTGCCCTTAATTGCTGAACCATCTCTCCATCACCAAAATAAAGTTCTTAAAAAGAGGGACAGTCAGATTAGAGAGAGCTGTTGGTTGAGTGAGTGGAGTACCTGAGAAGAAAGTTCTGATAAAGGTAGAAGACATTAAAAGCAGACCTGTGAGTGCTAGAGAGATGGCTCCCACAGGCACCTGGACTCACATGCTCATATATACACACAGGCATACATTACCTATCATCTTTCTTTGTTTCTTTGCTTTCTTTCTTTCTCTTTCTTTCTTTCTTTCTTTCTTTCTTTCTTTCTTTCTTTCTTTCTTTCTTTCTTTCTTTCTTTCTTTCCTTTCTTTCCTTTCTTTCTTTGTTACGGGGAGACACCGTGAGATGGGGGAATGGCTCAGTTAATAATTCAAGCATAAGGACCTGAGTTCAGATCCCCCAACTTCACATAATAGCCAGGCATGGTGGCAAGAGTGTGGAATTGCAGTGCTGGTGGGGGTGGAGAAAGGCAGATCTAAGGGGATGCAGTCTAGCTGAAGTGTTGAGCTTCAGGTTCAGTGAGAAACCCTGTCCTTAAAAATAAGTAGAGAGGGCTGGTCGTGGTGGTGCATGCCTTTAATCTTAGCACTCAGGAGGCGAATCTCTGTGAATTCAAGGCTGGCCTGGTGTACAGAGCGAGTTCCAGGCCAGCTGGGGCTACAGGGAAACCCTGTCTCAAAATGACAATAAAATAAAATAAAATAAAATAAATAAAATAAAACAATAGAGTGTAATAGAGGAAGATCTTGAATTCTGACTTCCACATGCACATGTACAGGTGCATACATGTACATGTATGAATACATACATCACATATATACACACAGAGCTGGAGTATCCTAGCCACAAATGACACCAATAAATGACTTGTTCAGGAACAAGCTCATGATACCCTTACATCCCATTTTGATGTATCTGGTTCCTCAGCTTATTGTATGATGTTCCCATTCAAGCTGGATCTTTTTTAAATTTTTTAAATTTATTTTTGTATGTGTATGAGTGTACTGTCTGCATGTAGGTTTGTGCACCCATGTTGTGCAATGCTGCGGAGGTCAGAAGAGGGTCTTGGATTCCCCTGGAACTGGAATTGGAGTTTCAGACAGTTCTCAGCTGCCATGTGGGTGCTGGGGATTGAACCCGGATCCTCTGCAAGAGCAGTCTTTGCTCTTAAACGCTAGGCCATCTCTCCAGCCCCCAGGCTGGATCTTTACTTCTCAGTTATGGTCCTAAGTGTTAATATTTTCTGGAAATATATCTACAGACAGGCCCAGAAGAGCTGACTTAATCTCCTAGATGTCTCTCAGTCCAATCAAATAGGTAGTCCAGGTTAGCAAACTTAAGACTGGGGTATATTTAGTTCAGTGGTAGCATGTGAAAAGTCTAGGTTCAATCCTCAGTAACACCAAGAAAAAGAAAAAGCATTATGGTAACAAAAATAAATAGTGGCTGGAAAGATGGCTCAGTGGTTAAGAAGGTTCCTATCTGTAAGGAACTCTCCCTCCCTGCTGTTTAGCTCTTAAGTGGGAAATATGTTACCTTAATTCTACATGAATATCTTCATGGTTGTTCTAGTTTCTTTTCAATCACTGTGACAAACACTCTGACCAATATCAACTTGGGGAGGAAAGGGTTTATTCCTTCTACATCTCCCAGGTCACAATTCATCACTTAAGGAGACCAAGGAAGGAACTCAGGGAAGGAACCTGGAGGCAGGAGCTAGAGCACAGGCCATGGAGGAACACTGTTTACTCGCTTGCTCTTCTGGCCTAATCTCAGCCTGCTTTCTTGTACCCTACAGAACAAACTACCCAAGGGTGGCACTACCCATAATGGGCTGGGCCCTCCCACATCATTCAACAATCAAGAAAATACCCACAGACATGGCCACAGGCCAGTACAATGGAGGCAATTCCCCCTTTGAGGCTCCCTCAACCCAGGAGTTTCAAGTTAGCACTAAATCTATTCGCACAATGGTTTAAACAATATTTTATCTTTATTTTATGTGAATGATTATCTTGCCTGCATGTGTGTCTATACAGGACATGCCCTCAATGCCTGTAGAGTCCAGAAGATGATGTCAGATCTCCTGGAACTGGAGTTGAGGATGGTTGGGGTGCTGGGAACCAAACCCAGGTCCTCTGCAAGAGCAGCCAGTGTTCTTAACATGAGTCATCTCTCATAACTGAATTTTAAGAACTTTTTTTTACATTTGTTCATTTGTGTATGTGTGTGTGTGTGTGTGTGTGTGTGTGTGTGTGAGATGTATATGCCACAGCACACGTGTGGAGGTTAGAAAACAACCCTCAAGAGTAGCACCATATGGGTTCCAAGAACTAAACTCAGGTCATCAGGCTTGATGGCAAGTTCCCTTCTTAATGAGCCATTTCATCCGTCCCAGCATAACCGAATTTTTAAGGAAAAAATTCCTACTCCAACAGCCATGACAAGTTAAACTGTTACAATTTTCCAGTATACCAACTAAAGAGACAGCTTAATGAGAAGGCCTAGAGAGAGGAGACTTAATCAATGTTGAAGGAAGCAGATAGAGGAGTATGATTACTCCAGTTCCATGTTTGGTGTACTAAAATGAGCTTTAAATTTAAATAGAAAAATTAAAACAAAGTGGGATGGAGAGATGGCTCAGCAAAGAAGAACACTGGTTGCTCTTGCAGAGGACCCAGGTTTGGTTCCCAGCACCCACCTGGTGGCTAATGACTGTCTATAACACCAGTTCCAGGGGATCAATGCCTTCTTCTGACTTCTGAGGGCATTGCATGACATGGGTGCACTTACACACACGCGGGCAATACACTCATACACATAAAATAAAGATAATAAAATATTTTGGGGCTGGAGAGATGGCCTAGTGGTTAAGAGCATCGACCGCTCTTGCAGAGGACCTGGGTTCAATCCCCAGGACCCACATGACGGCTGAGAACCGTCTGAAACTCCAATTCCAGGAGAACTCCAGTTCCAGGGAAATCCGACACCCTCTTCTGACCTCCGCGGCATTGCACAACACGGATGCACAAACCTACATGCAGACAGTACACTCATACACATACAAAAATAAATAAAATTAAAAAAAATAAAATAAAAATAAATAAAATATTTTTAAATAAAAAATAAGCTGGAAGTGGTGGTACAAGCCTTTAATCCCAGCTCTTGGGAGGCAGAGGCAGGTGGATCTCTGTGAGTTCCAGGCCAGTCTGGTCTACATAGGGAGTTCCAGGCCAGCTGGGGCTACAAGGAGACCCTGTCTCAAAAAGATCCCCCCAAA
>VZQC01011697.1:157681-171318 GCA_009823505.1 Rhizomys pruinosus
AAAAAAAAAAAGAAAGAAAAGCTCCAATAGATAAGTTCTTCCTTTTTGTTCAGCAAGCCATGAGACCAATGGGATACTGTGTCTTCAGTCTCGTATTAGTCCATTTTCTGTTGCTATAACTACAACATCTAAGGCTGTATAGTCTTATAAGTCCTTTCCTTTCCTCTTCTCCCCTCCCCTCCCCTCCCTTTCCTTCCTTCTTTCCTTCCTTCCTTCATTCTTTCCTGAAAGAAGGTGCCATATTTGCACTATAACAATGCACTCTCTTGATAACTAACCCTCTCTTTAGGACACTATATCAATGCCTTTTAGGTGGTGGAGCCCCATCTTTAAAAGATCTCACCACATCTCAACACTTATAACATTGAAAACTATATCTCCAATACATGGATTTGGTAAACTAATCATATTCAGAGAACAGTGATATAGGAAAAATGGGGTGTCTCTGAGTTTGATGGAGGCATTTCTCTCTCACATCCTGTGGGCCTTAACTCAGGAGTTAAAATGTGGGGTGCTCACAGTCACATAAAACTTCCACTAAGCCAGTGGCCTCACAAATGTAAAGAATCAAATTCAAAGAATAAAATGAAATTCACAAAGGGAGGTCAAGTTTAGAAATGAGTTTTATTATAGATTCATAGATAAAAGCTTAGGGAAAAATACAGAGCTCCTGTATAGATGGAAGGGGTCCCAGAAATAGGGTACCATCGAACTGCTAGTCAGTAGACTTTTAATAGGACTTAAGGCAGAAAGTGGGGTTGCGGCATGGGGAGAGGGATGAGTTGGTCAGTCCAGCTGGCTCAACCATGAGGTCTCTCAGTTTCTATCACATCCTCATGTGTAGTTTCCAGCTCCTTTAGGGGATCACACAAGCTCATCAGCAGCCCTTGGAGAGGGCTGGAGAGATGGTTCAGAGAGTAAAGTGTCTGCTGAGCAAGCAGGAGGAGTTGAGCTAGGATCTCCAGAAGGCATATAAAAGCCAGGCATAACAAGTCCCAGAAAAACAAACGACGAATGGTATCCCTCATCTGTGGATGCTAGTACCAATTACCTAGTTGTAAGTATTTCTTGTGCAAGGCCCCTTGAGCTTTTGTCCAAGAAGTTGGGAGTGATGCATATTGGAAACAACAACAGCAACAACAGAAAGGACTGCATCAAAGAACTGACTGAAACAGTGAACTTCTACTCAAAACAGTCAACTTCCACATGGAGAATATTGAGAAAGACTGAGAAAGAGATGAAAAGCATGTTTGGCAGAATGCATGAGCTCTGGTGGGGTGGGGGCATAGGGTGGGGAACACGGGTCTAAATTTGATAATCTTGTACAAAATATATATTAAAAATAAATAAATAAATAAATAAATAAATAAATAAATAAAAACAGTGCTGTTGTCAAACAGTCTCACTGCCCAATTCAGACTGTTGCCTGTCATACAGTCTTGCCAATCTGACTGCTGTCCACCAAATGAGTTGAGGGTGTGACCTTTTTAAAGAAAAAAGAAAACACAGTGAAAAAAACCATCGCTGCCTCCCACTTCTGGCCCACTTAGTTAGTGTCAGGTGCCTTTAAGAAGGATAAGCAAGTTACATAAGCCAAAACCAGCAGTTAATCAAGTCTGTGTTTCAAGGTTGGACATGCTCAAGGAAAGGGGAAGGGGTCTGGACTCTCTGGGGTTTTCTATGTAGCCTTGAGCTAAGAGTGAAGGTTTCTCTGTTCAAAATGTAGTTTTTCTGACCATTACAATTACTGCTGATCCAGGATACACCCTAAGCTCCAAGGATAATTTCCCTCATCTTGAAGAATGGTCCTGCTAGTGTCTGTTGTTCAAAGAACCCCAAGATTGGGACAGTGCCTTGTCCCTGTGCTTTTAGGTTTCCTAGAGTAATTAAAATGCTTACCTAAATAGCAAACAAACAGACACAAAATGAGACAGAGGTGCCAGAATTTTGTCTTGTTTTGGTTGCCTTATGAACCCAAATGAGAAATAGATGCATTATAATAAAAGCAGTTTGTAAGTGCCTGTTATAATAGGACTTAAGACTGTAACAAGTTGGTAAATTTCAATTTGGGTGAGCAGAATAATACCTCCAGATCTATTGTTTTGCATTTATTTATTCATTATTTGTTTGCTTGTTTATCCACTTATTTGTTTTGGAAGCAAGGTCCCACATAGCCCAGACTGGCCTTCAACTCACTATATAATCAAGGATGATCTTAAACCTGTGATCCTCTCAACTGGTAGAATTACAGGCATTGTTACCATGCCCGGTTTATATAGTGCTAGGGATGGAGCCCTGAGGCTTGATACATTTGAGACAAGCACTCTACCAACCGAGATACATCCTAAGCTCTTGTCTGTGTTTGTAGCTGCTTGATATTTCAGACACAATGTCCATGTTCTCTGTTTTGGATACAGCTTCCTGTGTTTTCACTGGAATAAATTGTTAAATTAGCCCCAATTCCTTTTAGTTCATAGTGTAACTGGAGTTTTAAGGAGGAAATGCCCCAGCTCCATCAACTGCCCAGCAGGCCAAGCTTGGTCGCCTGCAACAAAACACCAATTAAAGAAAGCACAGTAAGACTGACAAAGGGCAGCCACCAAGCCTGGCAACTTCAGTTCAAATCCCAGGACCCACAGGTAGAAGGAGAGAACCGTCTCCCACAAGTTGTCCTTTGACCTCTGCATCTGAACACATGTACATGCACACTAAATTAAAAATTTTAAGTTAAAATCCCATCTTTGTTTCATATTGGCTCTTTCTGAAATTCTTTTCTACACCAAAGCCAAAGACCTAGCTTTACTTGAATCAAGGTCTTAGATATCTAATCAAGATGAACTCATGAGACCACTGTGGGCAATGGTCTGGAGCTATGCCTTTACTCCTGGAGATGTTTATGGGTCCATACTGGAATGTATTACTTGAGGAAAACTTCATCCATGTTCGTGAACCAAGGTTGCTCATATTTAGCTCAAGAATAAACTCTCTTGAGTCTGGGGAGAAATGGCTCAATGAATAACAGCACTTACTGTGAAAGCAAGAGGATGGAAGATCAAATCCCCAGCACCCCCACAAAAGCCAGGCATCACCACATTTGGGTATAGCCCCAGCACTGGGGGTCAGAGTCAGGTGGATTGCAAGAGCTCACTGATCTGCCAGGTAAGCTGAAAGGGCAAACTTCAGGCTCAGTGAGAGACTGTGTCTCACAAAATGAAATGGAGAATGATAGAGGACAACACTGTCGTTAACTTCTAGCCCCATGCATGCATGCATGCACATAAACACCCCCCCATACCTCTTATTTCCTTTTTTAAAAAATTTTTAAATTTATTTCTGTATGTGTATGAATGTACTATCTGCATGCAGGTCTGTGCACCCATGTTGTGCAATGCCACGGAGGTCAGAAGAGGGTGTTGGATTCCCCTGGAGCTGGAGTTCTCCTGGAATTGGAGTTTCAGACAGTTCTCGGCCGCCATGTGGGTGCTGGGGATCGAACCTGGGTCCTCTGCAAGAGCGGTCGGCGCTCTTAACCTCTAGGCCATCTCTCCAGCCCCTCTTATTTCTTTTGAAGTAAGAATTGTGGCTCAGGGCTGGAGAGATGGCTCAGCAGTTAAGAGTGCCAACTGCTCTTGCAGAGGACCTGGGTTTGATTCCCAGCACCCACGTGATGGCTAAGAGCCATCTTTCAGCTGGGCATGGTGGCACACACCTTTAATCCTAGCACTCAGGAGGCAGAGGCAGGTGGATCTCTGTGAGTTCAAGGCCAGCCTGGTCTACCAAGTGAGTTCCAGGCCAGCTGGGGCTATAGGGAGACCCTGTCTCAAAAAAAAAAAAGAGTTGTGGTTCAAGCAATTCTTAGGTGTTATCATAGAGGACTTGGGTGGATGACGTGAAACTTCAATGTACTGTCTTCACAAATTTTTTAAAAATTTTATTTCAACCTGGGCGTGGTGGTGCACACCTTTAATCTTACCACTTGGGAGGCAGAGGCAGGTGGATCTTTGTGAGTTCAAGGCCAGCCTGGTCTACAGAGTGAGTTCCAGGACAGCTGGGACTACAGGGAGACCCCGTCTCGAAAAGACCAAAAAAAAAAAAAAAAACATTTTATTTCAAAATTTTATTTATGTGTGTCTGGAATAGGATATGTGAACATGAGTACAGTGCATTTTGAGGCCAGAAGAGGGTGTCAGATCCCCTGGAAATGCAGTTTCAGATGGACGGTTGTTAGCTGCCATGTGGATGCTGGGATTCAACCCAGGGTCTTCTGCAAGAACAACTAGTGCTCTTAACCACCAAGCCATCCCTCCAGCCCCTAGTCAAGTTGATATTTAAAAATCCCTCAAGGCTTTTCTAAGATGGCAGCTCCCCAGGCAGCAGGTACATTCTAAGCAGCTAAGGGCAAAGTCAGGGAGGAGGACTTAAGGTACCCCAAGAGCATTGGGAAGCATCGGGAGGTGGTCTGAGGGCATTTGGATCCTTAGGGACTACATTTTGGCAATATAGACATTGCCTGAGGGCATCAGGAGACAATAGAGCTAACCCTGGTGTGGGCTGAGCCTTTCTCCTACTGAACCCAGGTACGGATCTTGGTGCTTGGCCCTGGAGGATTGGCTGGTAGATTAAGGGTGGTGCACAGTGGTTCTGTGAGTACATCTCACCTGGTGGGTAATTGGGGTTCACCTCACTAGGATATGGGGGACTCTGGCTGCATTGCAGGGGAAGTGTTGTGACCTTCCAGCCCACAGGAGCAGGAGTTCCTGGGGCCCTTGCGGTGCACGTTTTTGAAGGACTGGGAGGTTTGGGCCAGCTGGGGTGTTGCATGCCTTAGTCCATTGGGTGAATCGTTTGCTGGTTGGGTGAGGGGTGTTGGTCTGTAGTGTTAGAATTGAGTTGAGATTTTGGAGTCTAAAGTATTCACCTTGTACATCAATTAAGAAGCCAATGAACACCTGAAGAATAAAACCAACATCATTGTCAGCTTAATAAACACCTAAGCTTCTCATTGGAACACTCCCAACAGAAACCACTCAAATGCCTAAAGCTCAATGAAAGAAAGGCTCAGGTGAATCTCCACCAAACACTAATACCCGTATTCAAGTACCCTCTAATGAAGGCCCCTTGGATATAAGTCAGGATACAAATCTCAAAAGAACAATTATGAATATGATTAGAGAAATTAAGGAGTCGAGGGAATTTAAGGAGCTTATAAACAAGGAAGTCTGGGATCTAAAAGAAGACAGGGATAAATTGAAAGAGGATAACAGGGGCTGGAGAGATGGCCTAGTGGTTAAGAGCACCAACTGCTCTTGCAGAGGACCCGGGTTCCATCCCCAGTGCATGCAGACAGTACATTCATACACATACAAAAATAAATTAAATTTAAAAAATCTTAAAAAGAAAGAGGACAACAATAAATTGCAGAATGGAATTACAAAAGATATAGAAACACTGAAGAAAATTCAAGTTGAAGTGAAAAAAGAAGATGCAACATTCCACAAACAACTTGGAAAGGATGGGAGAAACTCTTAATAATAGAATGGATGAAGTAGAAAATAGAGTATCAAGATTGGAAGACAATATGGAAGAATTGGATAAATCAAGGAAAGATTATGAAAAATTTAAGAAAACCCACAAGAATGGAATAATCAGGAACCGTGGGATACTATGAAAAGACCAAACCTATGAATTATAGGGATAGAAGAGGAAGAAAACTCACAGGATAATGATATGGCCCAGGTCTTCAACAAAATTTTAAAGGAAAAATTTCCCAAATTAAACCAAGAGATACCTATACAAGTATTAGCAGCATATAGAATGCCAAGCAGACAGAACCAGAAAAGAAATTCTCCATGCTGTATCATAGTAAAAACACTAGATGTTCAAAGCAAAGAAAGGATACTGAGGGCTTCAAAAGAAAAACAAGTTACCTACAAAGGAAAACCTATCAGAATTACAGCTGATTTCTCAATGCAGACTATGAAAGCCCGAAGAAACTGGTCTAGAATATTCCCAGTTCTAAAAGATATAGATACCAACCCGGAGTACTTTATCCAGCAAAAATGTCTATTATAATTAAAGGAGAAAGGAAAATGTTCCATGATATAAATAAGTTGAAAGAATTCCTCTCAAATAAGCCATGCCTACAGAGAATACTTCAAGCAATACAAAGAGTGGAGGGCAGAGATGACTATAACCAAACAACTCTAGAAAACAAATGATACTACCACTATGGAAATAAAAACCTAAGGTAAGAATGTACTAGAAATCAAAATGATTGGACACAATTTAATTCTCTCAACAACAGTTATAACTATCAATGGAATGAATTCTCCAATTAAGAGACAGAGACTAGAAGAAACAAAAAACATCTTTTTTTTCTTGTCTCCAAGAAACTTACTTCACCTTTAAAGACAGATATTATCCCAAGGTGAAATGAGTTTAAAAAAATAATACAAGTAAATGGCACTAAGAAAGAAGGAGGAGTTGTTATGCTAATACTAGATAAAATAGAATTCAAGGCCTTTGGTTGTGTTTTGTATGGAGGATATTTGAGCACTAAGTGGAACATCTTTGGGGCGGATAGACAGGCTTTTTTTCCAGGCCTATGTGGTGTGTTTCTGAATATCTGGAAAGATTTGTTTGGCCAGAACCTGCCCTGGGACTTGTAGGGTCATTTTAAGGTTTTTATTTTGGGTGATGTGTTTGGAGGAACTTCCCCATTCAGCTGGCTGGGCATAAATATTGCAAAGTTTAGTAGAAAATAAGATACTTGTACTGGATTGAAGTAGTTAAATGTTTCACTGACTGAAACAGTGAACTTCTGCTCAAAACAGTCAACTTCCTCATGGAGAATATTGAGAAAGACTGAGAAAGAGTTGAAAAGCATGTTTGGCAGAATGTTTGAGCTCTGGCAGGGTGAGGGAATGGGTGGGAACACGGGTCTAGATTTGTTAAAAAAATAAAAATAAAAAATGTTTCTAGAGTGAAATGGTATAAACATTAAAGCCAGTTTACCAATGGTCTAAATGCAATTATAACCACACAGGGTTGTTGTTGGTTTTCGGTCCGTTCCTGACTTGTACTGGACTTCCAGCTGTAGATTCATATTAAAGGGGCATAGAGAAGTAATGGGTTGCCTTTGACTACTGAAAGATATATTTTGGTCTCTGTCTATTNGGGAATGGGTGGGAACACGGGTCTAGATTTGTTAAAAAAAAAAAAAAAGATCTCAGGGGGTTGGAGAGATGGCTCAGCAGTTAAGAGTGCTTACTGCTCTTGCAGAGGACCCAATCTCAGTTCCCAGATCACAACTGCCATAACTCCAGTTCCTGGAGACCTGATTCCCTCTTCTGGCTTCCAAGGCGCTCACAGGCACGTGGTGCACACACATGTACTCAGGCTCACACACATACACATAAAATAAAATAATAAAATAAATCTTAGCCCAAGTGATTTCGGTTAGGGAGAGGCTTCAGGGTTCCCAGCGTGTGTTAAGACCACTCCTGGCATCATGGTGTTTCTTCATTCAGCCATTCAGCCCATTCGGTAGTAAGTGTCCTGTTTTTGCCAGGCCAACCAATAGGTTAGATGCAAAGAATGCAACAATGGAAGACCCTTCTGCGATCAACAAGCCACTTCTGATTGATGGCAGTCGTCTCCTGATGGCGTATACAAAGATGTCTGTGAAAGCCTCTAACTGGCTCTCACTACTCCCCAGCATGGTGCTGAAGTTCCAATTACATAAGGAAAATCAGTGGAAAGTTCAGTTATTGAAATTCATTCAGTCAGCTTGGCTGTCACACTCCCATGGCTGATACTGAGAGCCTAATCAAAGCTTCTAGCAGAGTCAGAGTGATTGCATTGAAATGTGATGAGCTGTTACCTTTTTATTTCTGTCTAGCTATATCTACTTTTCAAATGATGAACACATCTCTTCTTCCTCCCTTACTCATGTCTACAATTGTCCCTTGTAACCTTGCAGGTTGTGTGGCCTTGGCCTTTCAGGCAGACCATCATGAGGTCAGAGCTGAACTATTTTCTCCCATCTACAATGGTGATGAAATTAAAAGATTGAAATAATTTCATGCATTCTATCAGACCACAATGCAATAAAGCTCATTATCAACACCAGGATAAGCCCTACTATCTACAAGAACACATGGAGACTAAACAACACACTCCTGAATAATGAATGGGTCAAGGACAAGATAAAGAAATAAAATCTTTTTTGCTTCCTTACACTGGATTTTTGAGGGGGGTTTGTTTTGGGGGTTTTGTTTGCTTGCTTGCTTTGTTGTTGTAGAGTTTTAGTATATTGTCTAGGCTGGCCTCCATTTACTGGGGTTCAAGCCTTTTGAGTAGCTGAGACTACAGTGTGCCTAGCTCTTAATGGTATCTTAAAGATGTAAAGACATGTAATCTGTTTTTCATGATATTACAGCCTCTTGGCTTTGTATTAATGTCAGGCTCTACCAACTTTATTTATTTATTTATTTATTTATTTATTTATTTATTTATCTGTGCATAGTGGGTGCATATGCCTGAGCACATGTGCAGATGCTAGAAGAGGTTCTTAGTGTTCTTGCCTATCACTCTCTGCCTATTCCTTTGAAGCAGAATTTTCCCCTGAATCTGGGACTCCCATTTTTTCAGCTGGGCTGGAAGCCAGCCAGCCCCAGAAATCTTTTTATCTTCGTTCCCTTTAGTTCTGAGGA
Organism: Rhizomys pruinosus; assembly: GCA_009823505.1. Classification (NCBI taxonomy): domain Eukaryota; kingdom Metazoa; phylum Chordata; class Mammalia; order Rodentia; family Spalacidae; genus Rhizomys; species Rhizomys pruinosus. The sequence continues at coordinate 166,396 of VZQC01011697.1, forward strand.
CCAAATATTATTAGCTGCTGAACTATCTCTCTAATCCCCCAAAGTACTTTTTGATAGGAAGATGGACAATTTAAAATTAAAATCATGGTCATCAAGACCTGTCTTCTATTCAAAACAGACAGGGAGCACTATATATGGAGAAACACTATATATGGAGAAACAGAATAAGAGCCCAGGGCTATCAATTTGTAAGAGACTAAGAACAGAGCACAGAACCTACATAACATTGATTATGAATTAGATAGAAATGGCTGCCCAGATGAAGCAACAGTGCTGAGCAGCTTCCACAGGAGTAAGGCCTATTCTGTGAAGAGGCTTGGGGAATTTCTGCGTGTTCTTTGGGGATTTCTTAAATAATAAAAGAGCCCCCTTCACAGTGAGCGCTCCCCTGTCCTCACAGAAGTCAGTCAGCTGGAGCAATAGAGAAAAGACAAAAATGTCAGCTGCTTTGACTATGGAAAATCAGGAATCTACTTTAAAAGGAGCTGCCAGGCTGGAGAGATGGCCTAGCAGTTAAGAGCTCCGACTGCTCTTGCAGAGGACCTGGGTTCGATTCCCAGCACCCACATGGTGGTTGAGAACCGTCTTTAACTCCAGTTCCAGGGGAATCCAACACCCTCTTCTGACCTCCACGACACTGCATGACACGGGTGCACAAACCTACATGCAGACAGTACATTCATACACATAGAAGAATAAATAAAATAAAAAGAATAAAAGGAGCTGCCCCAGGGTTGGAGAGATAGCTCAGTGCTTAAGAGCACTGACTGTTCTTGGCAGAGGACAGGGGTTGATTCCTAGCACCCACATGGTGCCTAACAACCATTTGAAATCTCAGTTCCAGGAGATCTGATGCCCTCTGCTGACCTCTTTGGGTGTTATATGACACAGGTATACTTACACACATGCAGGCAGTATGCATAAAATAAAAATAATAAATAATTTTTTTAAGAAGCTGCTTCTTCTCATTCGCTGGTTTAGCTTGGAAGTAGAACACTTCTCTAGTATCATATACAAAGCTCAGGATTTGATCCCCAGAACCACCTAAGGAACAACCACTAGCCAAAAATGTTTAACGTGACACTTATCTCACTTTCTATTTAACCTCCTATTGCAAAACAAGAAACAGAGGCCCAAGAAGACCAACAGTACAGTGAAGCTGTCACACAGAGTCAAAAGTAGAAGTCTGCAGGACAGTGTCCCAATGTTTTCAACAAGGCCACATAGTCAATAAAAGTCTCCTCTAGATTATATGAGACACAAAAGATATTATAGTCGAGTCTAATGCCTAGTTTCATATTAGATTCTAATTTGTATAAGAAATTGTACAAGAAAAAAATACAACTTCATCCCTGTTATTCCATACCATTAAAGGCCAAACCACCTCAACCAGATATCATGATCAACATCAACAGTGATAAATTGCATTGCTGACATGTATCCTTGGTGGATATGATAACAGTGGAGTGCTACCTTTTTGGTCTTCCTCCCCAAACACATCACTTTAACACAGATATGAAAAAAACATCAGACTATCCCAACTAAGACACGTCATAGGTAGCCTCCAGGCTGTAACACAGGGAGGAAGACTCCAAACAGATGCCAGCAGTCTTACAGAGTTGAAGAGGTGAAATTTCAGAGTAGCAGAGTGTAGAAGCGAGATAGCTTAATAGGATCCCCCAAGCTGTGCAGGAGTCCCTTCCACTCTTCTGCTGAGTGATGACCTGTACACATATGAAGATGACATCAGAAGGCCACATAAAGAACATAATGTACAGAGGGCATTTGGTAGCCTTCGCAGAAGAGTCATGTCCTAGTAGCAGAGGCTGAAACAGACTTTCAAGACTGCTCTGACCCACCAAAACAAAGCTTAAAAGCAAGCTTCCGAAGGCTCAAATTGCTCTTCAAAAACTTATTGGTATACCACAATGGACAGGCTTTATTTATTTTTTTTGTCTTTCTGAAACAGGGTCTCCCTGTAGCCCCAGCTGCCCTGGAACTCACTCTGTAGACCAGGCTGGCCTTGGACTCACAAAGATCCACCTGCCTCTGCCTCCCGAGTGCTAGGATTAAAGGCGTGCACCACCACGCCTGGCTATGGACAGGCTTTAAAAGGGTAAAACAACATTCAGTTCAATGATGCAAGCCAATGACCAGTGTCCAATCAAAAGTTCTAGGACAGCTGGGGCCACAGAGAGACCCTGTCTCGAAAAGAAGAAAAAAAAAAAAAAAAAGTTATAAAGCAAACAGGAAGAATTAATCAATAGAACCAGATCCAGAAACGATAGAGGTGATGGAGTTAGTAGCCATGGATCTAGAAAAAGTGATTTTTAAATAGTATAAATAGGGGCTGGAGAGATGGTTTAGTGGTTAAAAGAGTATACAGCTCTTACAGAGAATCCAATCTTGATTCTTTTTTTTTTTTGCGGTTCTCAGCCTCAGCCTTTAACGGCTGCGCTATCCCAACAGCCCCAATCTTGATTCTTAGAACCTGCATAGAGCCGCTCACAGTTGCCTGTATCTCCAGTTCCAGGGGGATCCAACACACCTCTGGCCTCCGTGGGTGTGAGAATACACACACACACACACACACACACACACACACAAACACACACACATACACACACACAAACACACATAGAGATTCATATATAAATATATTTTTAAAAACCTTTTAAAGCCAGGCGTGATGGCAAACACCTTTAATCCTAGCACTCAGGAGGCAGAGGCAGGAGGATCTTCGTGAGTTCAAGGCCAGCCTGGTCTACACAGTGAGTTCCAGGACAGCTGGGGCTACAGGGAGACTTTGTCTTGAAAAGACAAAAAAAAACTTTTAAAAATAAATTAAGCCTTAATTTATAAATAAATTAAATGAGCAGTGTGGTGTTACGTGCCTTTAATTCCAGCACTTGGGAGGCAGAGGCAGGTAGATATCTCTGAGTTCAAGGCCAACTTGGTCTACATAGTGAGTTCCAGGCAAGTTGGGGCTAGAGAAAGACCCTGTCCAAAAAATAATATGCTCCATAGAAGTTATAGGAGGGGCTGGAGAGATGGCTCAGTGGTAAAGAGCACTGACTGCTCTTGGAGAAGACCCAGGTTTGATTCTCAGCACCCACATGGAAGCTAAGAACTGTTTTAGGCTGGGCATGGTGGCCCTTGCCTTTAATCCCAGCACTCAGGAGGCAGAGGCAGGCGGATCTCTGTGAGTTCAAGGCTATCCTGGTCTACATAGCAAGCTCCAGGCCAGCTGGGACTAAAGGGAGACCCTGTCTCAAAAGGACAAAAAAAAAAAAAAAAAGAAGTTATATATAGGAAAACATAAATCTAATAAAAAGAGAAATAGAAGTAGGGGAAAAGACTCAATGGCATTTTTTTTTGTCTTTTTGAGACAGGGTCTCCCTGTAGCCCCAGCTCTCCTGGAACTCATTCTGTAGACCAGGCTGGCCTTGAACTCACAAAGATCCACCTGCCTCTGCCTTGGATTAAAGGCATGCGCCACCATGCCCAGCTTTCAATGGCATTTTTAAAGATGAAAAATACAGTGTATGAAATAAAAAACCTACTGACTAAAAATTACACACAGATACACATATTTATGAGAACACATTCAGCTATAATTCCACATATTATGGGGGGCTCTGAATGAAAGGGAGTTATAGGATAAAAGAAAGAAATTCTTTTTTGTTTGTTTCTTTTTTGAAACAGGGTCTCCCTATAGTCCTAGCTATCCTGGAACTCACTACATATACCAGTCTGGCCTTGAACTAACAGAGATCTGCCTACCTCTGCCTCCCAAGACACTGGATTAAAGGTGTGCATAAAGGTGTCTTTTTAAAAAATTAGTTAATTTTTTTAAAAAGAGACGCCTGAAGCAGACCAATTATAATAATACCATGAGTGAGGAATATGATTACTTGGAAACGTAAGCATTTCAAGAAAGATAGAAAGAAATAAAGAGGAAGAGAGTAATCGGAAGGACGGGAACCTGACGTTTGGGAGATGGCCAGAGATATCTTTGAACAAGACAGCCAAACCACTGGAGCCCAAGAAACAGCAATTAAAATTGAATCTAACTAATTATGACAGCTAACACATAAAACTATGTGCCAGATATCTTTCTAAATAGGTGTCATATGTTAACTAACAACCCTATGAGGGAACATACCATACAATCTTCATGTCTCGTAAATCAATGGAAAATAACGGTAGTAAGTATTTGAGCCAGGGCATTGTGCAAGTTTGGATTGAGAGCCAAGAAAGGTTGGTGCGAAATCAAGCATTTGGCTCTTGTGAGGTTCCCTACTGGAGATTCAGGGCTCAGTAAAAACGGTTGCAAGAGTTGCATTGAAATGAACATGAGGTACTTTAGAGAGACCACCACGTAATTAAGTTAGGAGAATTCTTTAACATTTTTTGTGATTTATTTACTTTTATTATGTGTATGAATGCTTTGCCCGTGCGTGTAAATAAGTGCATCCGTACTGTCCAATACCTGCGGAAGCCAGAAGAGGGTGTCAAATCCCCCGGACCTACAGTTCTGGATGGTTCTGAGCCGCCATGTGGGTGTCGGGGAACAAATCTAGAGTGCTCTAACCACTAGCCATCTCTCCAGTCCCAAATCAGAAGAATCCTTAAAGAGCGTGTAGATTGGAGGAGTTAAAAAAGTTTTAAGTAGTGGGCTGGAGAGATGGCCTAGCGGTTAAGAGCGCCGACCGCTCTTGCAGAGGACCCGGGTTCGATCCCCAGCACCCCCACATGGCGGCTGAGAACCATCTGAAACTCCAATTCCAGGAGAACTCCAGCTCCAGGGGAATCCGACACCCACTTCTGACCTCCGCGGCATTGCACGACACGGGTGCACAGACTTGCATGCAGACAGTACATTCGTACACATACAGAAATAAATAAAAATTAATAAAAAAA
>VZQC01011697.1:174320-195950 GCA_009823505.1 Rhizomys pruinosus
GGTTTCTACTTCTGCAGTTATGCTTTTATTGATTTCTCTTTCTAGGTGCCTGGGGTTGGTTGCTCCTTTCTTCTGTTCTTTGAATTGCTTCAAGTCTTCTCTGAAGGGTTGGTTTTCCGGACATGTATTCTTTCAAGTTTTTATGTCATGGAAGGTTTTTCTATCTCCTTCAACTATAATTGACATTTTTGCTGGGTATAGTAAACTGGGTTAGCATCTATTGTCCCTTAACACTGGGAATGCTTTGCTCCAGGTTCTTCTTGCTTTCATAGTTTGCATTGAGAAGTCAGTTGTAATTCTGATAGGTTTCCCCTTATAGGTCACTTGTTGTTTTTCTCTTGTGGCTTTAATGATTTTGTCTTTGTTTTGGGTGTCTTGCATTTTAACTATGGTGTGGCGTGGAGAATTTATTTTCTGATCTTGTCTGTTTGGAGTTCTATGTGCTTCTTGTATTTATATTGGTTTGTCTTTTTTTAGTTTGGGGAAGTTTTCATCTATTATTCTGTTGAAGATCTGATCAATACCATTCTCTTGGGATTCTTCTCCTTCCTCTATTCCTATGATGCAGAGGTTTGATCTTTTCATAGTGTCCCATAGTGGTTGTTCCAGTTTTGTGTATTTTTAAATTTTTCATAATCTTTCCTTGAGGTTTTTAGTTGTTCTGTGTTATCTTCCAGGTCTGATATTCTTTGTTCTGCTTCCTCCATTCTGCTTCTGAGGCTTTTTCCATTCTTTTCCTCTTGATTGGATGAGTGTTTGATTTCGTTTTTCATTTCCACTTCTGATTTCTTTAGAATTTCTACTTCTTTTTGGAGCTTCTCAATCTTTTCTTGTAGCTCTTTGCTTTGCTGATTGGTTTCCTTATCTTTTTCAGCATGGGATCTTTTCAGTGTTTCTACTTCTTTCCGGAGCTTGTCATTCTCTCTCTCTCTAGGTCCTTCTTGAATTCTTCATTCTCTTTTTTTAGTTCTTTGTTCTTTATAATCTTGTAGTTCTTTAAATATGTTCCCAATTGTGTTTCTGATATCTGTGTCCTGGGGCATCCCCAGAGGGATCCCACTGCAGGCTGGAGAGATGGCTCAGTGGTCAAGAGTGCTGACTGCTCTTGCAGAGGCCCGGGGTTTGATTCCCAGCACCCACATGGCAGCTAAGAACTGCCTTTAAGCTGGGTAATCCTAACTAGGAGAGAAGCAGAGGCAGGCAGATTTCTGTGAGTTCAAGGCCAGCCTGATTTACAGAGTTCCAGGCCAGCTGGGGCTATAGAGAGACCTTGTCTCAAAAAAGAACAACAAAAAAAAAAAGACCAAAGTTTAAGAGTAATGGTGCTGGCAATTCTACCATAGCAGTGTTATAGGTTCTCTGTTATTTTAATTAATTTTGTATTTTTATTTATGTGTATGAGTGTAGGTGCACCCATGTGTACAATGTCCACAGAGGCCAGAAGAGAGCCCTGGAACTCCAGGAACTGGAGTTATGGACAGTTGTTAGCTGCCGTATGAGTGTTGGGAACTGAACCTGGATCCTCTGCGAGAGCATCCAGTGCTCTTAACCACTGAGCCATCTTTCCAGCTCCTGTTCTCATTTATTTCAGCTATTATTTATTACTAATTTCTTGCTGCACTTAATTTATAAGTTGAATTTTATCATAGGTATCTATTTATAGGAAAGTTCATAGGATTTAGCACTGTTCAGAGTTTAAGGCATCATCGAGGGGTCTTGCAATGTATTCTCTATGGATAAAAAGGTCCACAGAGGGCTGGAGAGATGGCCTAGTGGTTAAGAGCACCGACCGCTCTTACAGAGGACCCGGGTTCGATCCCCAGCACCCACATGGCGGCCGAGGACCATCTGAAACTCCAATTCTAGGAGAACTCCAGTTCCAGGGGAGTCCGAGACCCTCTTCTGACCTCCGCGGCATTGCACGACACGGGTGCACAGACTTGCATGCAGACAGTACATTCATACACATACAGAAATAAATAAAATTAAAAAAAAAAAAGGTCCACAGAAACCCTAAGCAGACTGCATCCAGAGTTCACATGTCTAGTCTAGTCTGCCACAGTTTTAACAGTGGCGCAAAGGAAATCCCCATTGTTGTTATAGTGGCTGTGGAAAACAGTGATGATGTCATTGTTTAAAGTGTGCTTTGGCAGCTGTACTGGCGTATGGAATTTGGCTAAATTGTTCTCTTTCCCTTTGGTGGAGAACCAAAGACACTGGGTATTTTTCGTCTTTGTAACAAGAGTAATTAGAACATGGCATGTAGCATGGAGAAAGGACTCCCTGAGAGTTGTTAGGTGAATTAGGTTCTCAAAACGCATGCATTTATTAATATATAACATGACAGCCTTTTGGGGCAAAGCGAATTGAGCTACAGCTGGACTGGGCCATGCAGAGTGGTTGCCCAGCTTTGTTTGCAAGGTCACTGGAGGGACATGATTCTCATAAATATTTTAATTGCTCTGCTGTGATTGCCTAACCTCCATCCACTGTCTTCAACTCTTTCATCAGCCATTCCAGACAACCACTTCCAAACACAGCTCTCTCCCTTTACACGCACAGTTTCTCCATACATTGGAAGATTCGCCTTTTATCTTGCACAAGATCCCTTCCCTGCCACCCTGCCATCTTTGTGTGCGCGGGCTCACAGCATGAGTGTGTGTGTGTGTGTGTGTGTGTGTGACTCTGTCTGTAGTCTAGGCTGACCTAGAACTCCTTATATTACTCAGGCTGACCTTTGAACTCACAGCTGTCCTCCTGCCTCAGCTTCCTCAGTGCTGGGATTATAAGTCTGAGTCACCCAACCTGGTTTTCCACCCATGAGTATTTCATCTACTTTCTGGATGATTTAGACCTCTCACTTTACCTAATCTCCATGGCTTTTGGTATCAAAACTGTTGAATTATTTATGTCTTATCACTGGGACATCAAAGCAGCCAACACAGATCAGGCTCTGCAACTGCAGAAAGGCAGATGCCGTGGATTTCAGCAGCAGTCAACTCTGAAGACACTAACAATCTCAGTATTGACAGAGATCCCGTGCCTTGGACTGAGGCCTGAGGATGGACATTCAGCAGCCTCTCCAGGCTTCAGAGTCTGGCCTCATATACACGTGCTTGTCACAGGGAATTTCTGAACCTTCAGCAAACACCAAGTTACGAGCTGCTCTGCACCCTACTCCTTCTACTGGAGTCCCGAGTGAAAGCCTGACTTGGCCTCTTGCCCTAGTGAGACTAACAAGACAACTCAGGGCACATATGTGCATGCCAAGAGGCTGAGAGGGGATCTAAGCACCTGCACAGAGTGAGCGTGAGGACCAAGAGGAGGGCGGGGCACCGGGCAAGGCCAAAGGCCTCCTCCTGCCACCTCCAGAATGTGACTCATTTCCGGAGTCCCGTCCCTCAGCAAGCCCTTCCCATCTCCTATTCCTAGTGCTTCTGCCGCACACAGACGGGCTTCCTTCCATCCTTCCTTCCATCCTTCCTTCCTTTCATCCTTCCATCCTTCCTTCTATTCTTCCTTCCATTCTTCTTTCCATCTTTCCTTCCATCCTTCCTTCTATTCTTCCTTCTGTCCGTCCTTCCTTCCATCCTTCCTTCTATTCTTCTGTTCTTCCTTCCATCCTTCCTTCCATCCTTCCATTCTTCCTTCCATCCTTCCTTCCATCCTTCCTTCTATTCTTCCTTCCATTTTTCCTTCCATCCTTCCTTCCATTCTTCCATCTGTTCTTCCTTCCATTCTTCCTTCTGTTCTTCCTTCCATTCTTCCTTCCTTCCTTCCTTCCTTCCTTCCTTCCTTCCTTCCTTCCTTCCTTCCATTTGCCCTCTTTACCCCACATTTGTTCTTTCAGCTTCTCTCCTATTAGTAAAATATCTAGTCCCAACCCAAATACCCCTAGTCTTCCATTTTCCTCCATCCTCTAACACCTTGGCCTGAGTCAGACTCCCAGTTCCCCCCAACCTTGTGGCAATTCCATGTTCAAGGTCATTCTACTTGAGCCCCACGGCTCAGAACACAGCCCAGATGCACATTTCCTTCTGTGTGCATCTATTTGTTAAGAAAGGGCACAACTTCCACTCTTAAGCTCTCTGACTATTTAACACTTCATCTCCAGTCTTTCTTGAACCTGGACCATTCTCGCTCTTGAAGGAACATTTTGTTAGACTGTATGAGCCCAGAAGGGCCGGGCTGATTCTGGGAGGGTGGGCCATTTCTACTGCAGAAGCACTGTCTGAAATACGGTCAAGGTGGTGAGCGATGAGACTGTTTAGGGGGAAAGAACTGCCTTCCAAATGTCCCCTGGTGGGACCTGGGAGACTGGGCCAGACACAGTTCTGAGGGCTCTTACATGAGCTGCTTTGGGTTCCCCTGGGGCCCTTCTCACCTCCTACCTGTGCACATGACAGCAGCAAAGACCCAACACTGCCCATAGCGCACTGGCTGGCAGCCCGTGGCATGCCACTGCTTCAGGATGGCCACACTGCCGGTCCACTCTCCAGGGTTGGCACCGTCTGTGTAATTCTCACTCCAGTTCCCATTGAGCACCCCGTTGTCATCATTGCTGTTTATCTAAAGAGAAGTATTAGAAACAGCTTTCTCCACAGGATGTCATGTGGGGGCCGCATTGGAAGGTCCGCTAGCCTAAGGCACTGAGGAGACTTTTGACATTATTTTACCCGGGACCTCCCAGACCTGCTGGGGAGGAGCCAGGTTGGGAGGCCAGCTAATCTGACTTGTGCTTATAGTAATTAGTTTATTATTATTATTCCATTCGATTTCCTGTAAAGCTGGAGCTTGACTCTGAGTAGTTTAAAAACATACTTTAGAACAAGGGAAATCTAGAGGCAACAAGACAATTCTCAAGCTGAATAGTTTTCACCAAAGAACATGTAATTTGGAATTAACAGAGTAACAGCCCACACCAGCTATTTCAGAGTTTAGTTGAAGTAACTCATTACCACAGTCTGCTGTCAATTTCATTCAAAATGGTTTTGTTCTCCTAGGGTCCCTGCCTCGTGACTCCTCATTCCCCCATTGCAGGGGACAACTGTGAGAAGGCAGGGATCCCCTGCACAGCTTCCCCCCTCCCTGGTCAGGACACGCCAGTGACCTCACCATGGCGCACACCACTCTGCTGATGTATACGGGGCTTCCCCGCAGGGCACAGTCTGTGGATGGGTCAACCTGGAAGTTCAGGCTCTTCTGTAGCAGCTCCAGGCAGATGTCGATGATATTCTCCTCAAACTGCAAGAGAAGATACAGAGAAGCAAGGCACCCCATGCCAGGCATGGTGGCACACACCTTTAATCCCAGCACTCAGGAGGCAGAGGCAGGCAGATCTCTGTGAGGTCAAAGCCAGCCTGGTCTACACAGTGAGTTCCAGACCAGCTGGGCTACAGGGAGACCCTGCCTCAAAACAAAAAAGAAATACATATCCCTCCGCACCCAGCTCCCCTATGGAGTATGTCTGTGGAATAAAATAGTTGGCAAGCTAATTGTCAAACCGAACAGCCAAGAACAGCCTCCCAGCCAGGAGCGAGGTTTCAAAGCTGCAGGGTCACAACCTACTTGGCGTGTGTACTTCCTGCAAATCATTTTGAAGTGACTTTTGCTACTGCATTTTTCCCCAGCGAACTTGCCTCATTGGAAAGTCTATTTCTCGCTCTGCCCCTCCATCTCGTGGAGCCCCTAAGATGATCTTGCTAAAACCATGCTGCTGCTGCTTCCACGCTCTCCCGACTACCCAGCATGTCACTGGCAGCGTGTGGAAGGAAAGGTGCCAATCTGCAATGGCACCCACAATCCGGAGCTCTGGGCTGATGAATCGTAAGTGAGTCACAAAACTTTCCACTCAAAGTAACCTGGCTCCTCCTTTCTTTAGGCCCAGTAGGAGACCTCTTCCTCTTCCTCTGAGGTCTTCCTCGAGCCTAAGCTTGGTCTGAGTCTCTAGCCTTGGGTATGTCCCCTCTCCTTCTCAAATTTGGTTATGCAATGTAGCCAAGTCTCATCTTTCCTGCCTGATTGTACGCTGTCTCGGTCCAGCTCTTTTCATGATGTCAGGTCCCTAGACTCAGCTCAGACCCTTGCACACAGTAGGAACTCCATACATCCATGTCAATGAGCATAAATAAATGTGATAAGCAAAATTAGGGTTCTCTATCTTCCCTAGGAACAGCCACTTTTATACTTTAAAATGCTCAAAGGATCGGCCGGGCATGGTGAAGCATGCCTCTAATCCCAGCACTCAGGAGGCAGAGGCAGGTGGATCTCTGTGAGCTCCAGGTCAGCTGGGGATAAAAGGGAGACCCTGTCTCAAAAAGACCAAAAAAAATGCTCAGAGGATTTTACAGCCTACCAAATCAAAGCTCCAGCCTCCTTTAGGAGTCATCCAAGATCCTCTAAGATGTGACCCCGTTCTACTTCTCCAGCCTCTCCTTTCTACAAGCCCCTCCCTCTAGCATTTTTACTCCAGCAACACTGAATTCCCTGTAATCTATGCAAAGCCAGACTTTTCTGGCCTTTATGTCTTTGCACATGAGTGAGATGGGACCAGATGAGCCTGCTATGTCTCCTTTGAGTTATAGCTACCCTGTCCCAGGCTGGGCCTAAAGACCATGAATATTGGAGTCCTATTTGGGCAATAGCTAGTGAGGAGCCTGTACCCACATGATACAAGGCTCCACGAGGATCCCTAGGGTGTCCCAGCTGTCATCTGTTCAGAGCGGCCAAGGAATGAGCCCCCCCCCCCCACAGCTTACAGCATCTTCCTCCCTCCCAGCCTGGGTCTTCCTGGAGCACCTGCCGAGGCTGAGCTTTAAATGAGGGGCAAGTTTTTTTTTTAATTAATTTATTTTATTTGTTATTTTTATGTGCTATGAGTATATCGCCTATGCGTACATATGTCCACCTATGTCATGCAGTGCCGGAGGAGGCAGAAGAAGATGTCAGATTCTCCTGGAACTGGAGTTACATGTTGTTAGCTGCAATTAGTGGGTGCTGGGAATTGAACCCGGATCCTCTGCAAGACCAGCCAGTGCTCTTAATTGCCGAACCATAGCTGCACCCCTGAGGGGCAGGTTTTAGACAGACAAGGTTGTCAAATATTGCAATGAATTTGGATAATATTTTTTTACATACATGGTCACATGTTTTAGACTACATTGTAGAAAATAGAGAGAAGAGGAAGCAGTTGGTACAGTGCTGGGGGTGGCCTTTGTGTTCTAGGTCCATTTTTGGAATGTTTCTTTGCAAAATTCTGTTTTTCTGATTTTATTTTATTTATTTATTTTGGTGGTTTTGAGACAAGGTCTCCCTGTAGCCCCGGCTGTCCTGGAACTCGCTCTGTAGACCAGGTTGGCCTTAAACTCATAGAGATCCGCCTACCTCTGCTTCCTTAGTGCTGGGATTAAAGGTGTGCGACACCACACCTGGCTCTGTTTATCTTGCAGAAGACCTGGGTTGAAGACCAACACCTACCTATGGCAGCTAGCAACCATCTGTAGTTCCAGGGGAACTATCCCCCTGGGCACTATACAACACAGGTACACTTACATACATGCAGGCATAACACTGATACACCTAAAATAAAAATAATTTTTAAAATCTTATTTATTATTTTTATTTGATGTGCATGAGTGTTTTTGCTGAATGTATGTAAGTGTACCCATGTGGGTATATCTGATCTGAGCTTAGGTGTGTGCATGAGCTAACATTCCAGAGAGCAGAGAGGCACAAGTGAGGGTCACATGACCTCTCTGTCAATGCCCATGAATTGGGATGACGTGATGATGCAAAGATCTGGGATTGGCCCCTGGGAGATGATGTCACACTGACTAAATAATGACATGCTGCATTTGAATAAACAGCCATTCTGTATTTGGACCTGCACCCTGCTATGTGTCCTCTGGCTGTGCTTTTGGGCATGTGCTTTCTCCATGGCCTGTCCCACTGTGGAACTGATCACTTACTACATACCCATGTCATGCAATGTCCGTGCAGGTCAAAAGAGGGCATCAGACTTCCCTGGAACTGTAGTTATGGATAGTTGCTAACTACCATGTGGGTGTTGGGAATCAAACCCAGGCCCTCTGTAAGAATAGCAAGTGCTCTTAACTGCTGAGCCATCTCTCCAACCTGTTTTTTGGATTTTTTTTTATGTCTGTTTGGTTTTTATTTTGTTTTCCAGAAAAGATGTAGCCCAGGCTATGTAGCCAAGGATGACCTTGAATTTCTGATCCTCTAGCCTCTACCTTCTAAGTTTACAGGGGTGCACCGTGATGTCCTATTTATGTGGGGCTGGCAATCAAGGCCAGGGCTTTGTGCATGCTCAATAAACATTCTAGCAACTGAGCTCCATCCCCAGCTCTCTGTTTTCAGACAGGATTTTGCTATGTAGTCCAGGCTGGCCTCAAAATCCAAATCCTCTTCTCCCAGTCTTCCTAAGTGCTGGCATCACAGACATGTACCCTTTTTAAAATTATTTATTTATTTATTTATTTATTTATTTATTTATTTATTTATTTATTTATTTATGTGTATGAATGTCCTGTCTGCATGTAGGTTTGTGCACCCATGTCGTGCAATGCCTTAGAGGTCAGAAGAGGGTCTTGGATTCCCCTGGAACTGGAGTTCTCCTGGAATTGGAGTTATGGACGGTTCTCAGCCGCCATGTGAGTGCTGGGGATCGAACCCGGGTCCTCTGCAAGAGCAGTCGGAGCTCTTAACCTCTAGGCCATCTCTCCAGCCCCGACATGTAACCTTTTAAAACAATCTTTTATTACTTATAATGAAAAGGTCTATTATCAAAACAAATAAACAAAAAGACATTGGTTATGGATTGTAGGAGACGCATTGGTGTTCCTCGGCCCTGCTTCTGCCTGAGGTGTTCAAGAGCTAGTCTGTGTATATATCAGTGTGACAGACTCGCTGCCAGGGGCCATCACTAGGAGTTGTGAGGATAAAGGGAGCGAGTGCGAAGTGAGACCCCACTGCGAACAGTTTAAAGCACAAAATGCCAAGACCATCTTTTCCACTGTGATGCGGCGCCCTCATCCTCCCTAAAATGACTGGCTTGGCCTGCATTTGGCTGCTTCCCCCTCAAATCCTGTTGCCCAGGTCAGATGTACCTGCAAAGAACACTTCGTCCTCCTTCCTATGGCTGCTCACCTTCCTGGTGCTGTTTACTTAGCACTTAGCCTTGTTTCTCTTCCCCTACCCTACAAGCCCAGGGCCCAGATCATCTAGAACTCACCTGCCCATAATTCCAAGGGCATGGGCGTATCCAACTCTTGGTTCCTTGGTAGATGAAGCCGTAATCATTCACAACATACTCCTGCCTCTGAGGCTCGCTGTCCAAGTAGACAGTGTCCGCTAGGAATCAAAGTGGGAGGATACAAAGCTGAGAAGTCATTTTGCCTTTCTTGGTCCATTCCTATCCTCAGGGTCCCATGGAATCTGAGCTCTCAAGAGAATACCTAGAGACACCGTGACAGGCATGCCGCGGATCTTGGGACACCACTCTCTCAACACAGGCTCGATAGAACATGAGGCAGAACATTTTACCTTTGGTGAATGTCTATTATTATACATTTGCTTATGATACCTGGTGCCATGTTAGACTGAGGAAGTGAGCTCAGAATGATTAAGTAGCTTGTCCAATCACATTTAATTCCAGAGCTGGAATTTGAACACAAAGCTATACAGCTCTATATGCTCAGCTTTCTGCTACTCTCAACTAGTCTTGGGTACAAAAGAGCAAATCAGAGCTTGAGTGTCTGGCATTGACCTCATCGTCCTTGCTATGGAGAGGTCAAGTAGTAAGGTTGTGCACAAAGATTTAGATATGAAGCTGCTTATTCGATATTGTTTACATGGTGTGAAAAAAACAACCCAAATGCCCTGTTTGGGAGGACTGTCCAAACAGCTTCAGTGCAGGTCCACCATGAAATTCTGCACAGTGGTAATGCCATGTGGCACATTGTACATATGGACATGGAGCTCTGTATGTAATGTACTAAGTTTAAACACACTATGAAATTACGAGTATAGCGGGAATTAACTTCCATTAAAAGTACACACGTAGGGGCTGGAGAGATGGTTCAGCAGTTAAGAGGACCAGCTATTCTTCCAGAAGACCCAGGTTCGGATCCTAGCATCTTCATCGTGGTTAGCAACCACCTGTAACTCCAGTTCCAAGGAAAGGGACACCCTCTTCTGTCCTCTGTGGTCACTGCACACACATGGTGCACTTACATACATGTAGGCAAAACACTCCTACACATAAAAAATAAATATGTCTATGAGTAGAGGATTTTTAAGCCCATCCCAAAGTATATTAATAGCAATTTCTTATGTTTCTCTTTTTACCTCTTGGTGTTTTCCAGAGTTTCTAGAATGAACAATGTTACTTTTTTAAGACAAGGTCTTCTTGTAGCTCCAGCTATCCTGGAACTTGCTTTGTAGACCAGTCTGGCTTTGAACTCACAGAGATCCAACTACCTCTGCCTCCTGAGTAGCTGGCATTAAAGGGGTGCGCCACCACGGCTGGCAAATTTTATGTTTTTAAAGTAAGTGAATCAAAGTTCATGCTGACAGGTGTCCTACTGGCAGGGTCCTGGGCCTGTCTGGAAGGCCTGACTGAACAGGACTGAGGTGAAGAATCCTCCTGTCTTCAGAGGGAGCCTCAGACCAAGCCTGACAGAAATTGGCACAGGACTCCTTGCTGAGATGTATTTTATCCAGGGTTTTACCCAGTGTGGTGAACAGCTGCAGGTTGATTGTTGAAGTCCCAGAGATCCCTGAACACAGTGATAGAGCAGCTGTCCATCCTGACTGCACGGCCTACCGGTTTCTACCCCAGGTTGGGTCTCCCTAGGACATGGGTGTGGCACAAGCTCAGGAGAAGCACACAGTCATCTCCACAACTCAGACAGGCCCTTTGTTCTTATGTTCAAGCTTGAAGCCCACAGTCATGGAGGCCAGGAGAACACAGGTACCTTCATCTACCTGGTGAATAAATGGCAGACTTGAGAATTCACTGACCAGGAAGTAGAGGGTGCTGCAGTGTCAGACTCACCTGGGTTCAGAGTCCTGACAGGACCCAGCAGCCCCCAGTCAGATAAAGTTGAAGAAGAGAGTAGAATGAGAGGAAAGGTGACAGGCTCATCCTCCAGGTCAGAGGCAATGCCTGGTGGAGTCTGGCCTTTGCCTAAAGCCCACCAGACCCATCTCTACTCAGAGCTTTCCAGTTTCTCGCCACTTGCTGCCCCTGGCCTGTGCTTCGTGCTGCCCATGCGGCGTCCTTGGCCCGTGCACCTGCCCCGGCTCCGGGCAGCTTTACAGAGAAGATGGTGCCAGGAGATTGCATGTGGCTTTGCTTGAACAAGAGAGAAACTGGGAACAGCCCAAAGTAGTCTTCAGAAGCAGGGGACTGGTTAGCAAACATTTGGTACATCCGAGCTGGGGACTGATACAAATGTTTCAATAGAAAACCGTCCAAAGTTGATTTTTATAGGGTTTCAGTATGTGGTCCAAGAAGGCCTCTAGCTTGCAGAGATCCTCCTGTCTCGGTGCCCCCAAGGGCTGGCAAAGTTTAATACTTAAAAGAAAGATGCGCCAGGTGTGGTGTCGCACGCCTTTAATCCTAGCGCTTGGGAGGCAGAGGCAGGTGGATCTTTGTGAGTTCAAGGCCAGCCTGGTCTACAGAGAGAGTTCCAGGACAGCTGGGGCTACAGGGAGACCCTGTCTAGAAAAGACCAATAATAATAATAATAATAATAATAATAATAATAATAATATTTTCAAATTACAAGCAAATTAGAATTAACAAATAAATTCAACAAGATTGTAGGATGAATTAATATCAATACACAAATTCAACTGTATTTCCATACATTCACAGTAAATAATCTGAGAAAAATGTAAAAGTAATTCCATTTATAGTAGCATTAAAAGACTGAAACACTTAGCAGTAAGTTCAACAATGAAATGGAAAACTTTTACTACAGAAAACCAATAAAATATCATTGAAAAAAATTCAAGAACTCTTATATAATGGAAAATAGTCCACGTTCATAGATTGAAAGGTACATCATTCAGGTGAGAATTTGCTCTAGATTTAATAAGTTCCTATCAAAATCCAACTGCCATTTTGCAGAAATTGACAAGTGGATCGTAAAATGTATGGGAGAGTAGGGCTGGAGAGATGGCTCAGCAGTTAAGAGCGCCAACTGCTCTTGCAGAAGACCCGGGTTCGATTCCCAGCACCCACATGGCAGCTAAGGACCGTCTGTAACTGGGCATGGTGGTGCATGCCTTTAATCCTAGCACTCAGGAGACAGAGGCAGGCGGATCTGTGTGAGTTCAAGGCCAGCCTGGTCTACAGAGTGAGTTCCAGGCCAGCTGGGGCTATAGGGAGACTCTGTCTCAAAAAGAAAAAGAAATTTACAGGAGAGTTAAAAGCCAGAGCAACTTTTTCCTTTCTTTTTGTAAGGGAGAATGTGGCAGAAGATCTTGCTGTGTAGCCTGGAGCTCATGTCAATCCACCTGCCTCAGCCTCCCGAGTGCTGATATTCCAAGCACTTCCAAAGCAGTCTTTTTTTTTTTTTTTTGGTCTTTTCGAGGCAGGGTCTCCCTGAAGCCCCAGCTGTCCTGGAACTCTGTAGACCAGGCTGGCCTTGAACTCACAATGATCCCCCTGCCTCTGCCTCCCAAGTGCTAGGATTAAAGGCGTGCACCACCACGCCCGGCTACATTAAATCTTTTTATAAAGCTGTTAAGAAAGGCAATAATGCGGTAGCATTAACACAGACATAGATCAGTGGGGCAGAACTGAGATTCTAGGAAAAGAAACCCTCATAATTATGATCAATTTATCTTTGACCAAGATGCTGAGACAATTTAATGTTGAAAAATGCTCTTCAGCCGGGTGTGGTGGCACATGCCTTTAATCCTAGCACTTGGGAAGCAGAGGGAGGTGAATCTTTGTGAGTTCAAGGCCAGCCTGGTCTACAGAGTGAGTTCCAGGACAGCTGAGGCTACAGGAAGACCCTGCCTCAAAAAGACCCCCCCGAAAAAAAAATGCTCTTCAAAAAAAAGATGCTGGTTGAGGGGCATGGTGGCACATGCCCAGCACTTGGGAGGCAGAGGCAGGCAGATATCTGTGAGTTTATGGCCAGCCTGGTCTACATAGTGAGTTCCAGGCCAGCTGGGACTATAAGGAGAAGACCCTGTCTCAAAAAGAAAAAAAAAAAAAAAAAATAGTGCTGGGATAAGTGTCTATCCACATGCAAAGAATTAAGTTGGATGCCTACCTCACATGCTATGCAAAAATGAACTCAAAATGGATCCAAGACCTGAACATGAGTGCTAAAACTATAAAATGCATAGAAGAAAACAGAGATAATTCATCATCTCGAACTAGACAATTTCTTAGCTACGACAGCAACAGAATCAGTGAAGGAAAAACCTGTGGGAAGATCCAGTTTGCATTAAGGGCTAGTTCTCAGCCTGCATACCTCAGGGCACCATGTGGGAGTCATGGGATTCCTCCGACCCCACCACAAGAGGGAGCAAGCAACGGGGCCCAGGCACATGATGCTAGGCGGAGCAGCAGTGTATAGTGGGGCGGAACTGGGGGTCTGTGATTGGCTCGGAGAGCTGAAGTCATTCTGCTTATAAAAGCGACTTCTGGGGGCTGGAGAGATGGCCTAGCGGTTAAGAGCACTGACTGCTCTTGCAGAGGGCCTGGGTTCGATCCCCAGCACCCACATGACAGCTGAGAACCGTCTATCACGACACGGGTGCACCAACCTACATGTAGTCAGTACACTCATACACATAAAAAATAATAAATAAAAAATTTTTTAAAGTTACTTGCTGCGAGCCATAAATCGAATTCTCCATTTCCATCATTGCACAGAATTCCTGGTCCATTACTTTGCGCGCATACATGCCACAGCAGGCCTGGATTACAAGTGTCGGTGGCTAGTGGGTGGAACAGAGACCTGTCAAACCACCAGCCTGGTAAGCTAGCGTGGGGTTGGACAGACACCTATCAGGTCACCACCCTGTGAATTGAATCCTGAGTGGATGTAGGCTGAAGATAGGCCATCAGCCATCAGCCTGAAATTCCTGTCCAGAGACCGGCAGTCTTTGGGCAGGTGGGATAGTACACCCAGACAGGAATCGTTCCATTTCCCAGGCTAAGGACCTGAGTTGGAAGTACCTCTCAGGTTGGGTTATGAAAGTAACCAACTGACCTCTGTGCCGAGGGGTTAGTTCCCCACAATGACCTAAAAGACAAACAAACAAACAAACAAACAAACAAAAACAGGTACCTGAAGCCAGCAAGATGACTCAGCAGGCAAAGCACTTGCTGCAAAGCCTGGTGACCTGAGTTCAATCCACAGTGAAAAGAGAAGAAACTCTACAAAGTTGTCCTCTGACCAGAACAGGTGCACTGTGGCATGCTTCCCATACCTCCTACACACACACACACACACACACACAACAATAATAAACTTTTTAAATGAGTGACTGATCTGAATAGATATTTCTTTAATGGAGATAGGAAAAAGTCAACAAGCACATGGCAGCATGGTCAGTATTATTAAAGAAATACAAATGACTTGTTACTTCACATCCTCTAGGATGACTACAATAAGAAAACAGATAGTAGGAGTGTTGGCAGGATGTGGAGAGGTCAGAACACTCATACATGCTGGTTTGTTTATAAAATGGCACAGTACTTTGGAGAACAATGGCCGCTCCTAAAAATGCTGAACATAGAGTAGCCATGTAATCCAACTCCTAATCTTATATCCCGAAACAGTGAAAACATACATCCACCTAGCTGATGGCTGATGTTGATAGCAGCATCGTTCATAATAGCCACGAAGTGTAAACAGCACAAATATATATTAACTGATGGGAGGTAAACGAACTATGGTATATTAAAATAATGGAATATTGTTTGGTCACCAAAAGGAAATCAAAACACATCACAAGATGGATGGACCTTGAAAACATTACCTACAGTGCAAGAAGCCAGACACATGAAGTCACATTTTGTATGATTCTGTTTATAAGAAATGTCCAGAATAGGCAAGTCCACAGAGACTGAAAGTAAACTAGTCCAGGGACTAGAGGTGGGGTGGGTGTGACTGTTAATGAGTACAAGGTTGCTCTTTCAGGTCATGAAAATGTTCTGGAACTAGATAGTATTGATACTTACAGAGCTTTATGAATACACTTAACTGTATACTTCAAATGGATGGACTTTATTCATTGTGTTTCAGGAAATCTGTTACAGACAAATATGACTCAATTCAACTATACCAAAGAGCCTTAATAAATATTATATTTTATCTTTGTAAACCTAAGTTCTTTGTTTATTTTTAACACACATCTTTTTCATTAATGAGCTTATTTTATTTATTTTTATCTTATGTGGATGAGTGTTTTGCCTGCATATATGTATCTGTGTTGTGCAATGCCTTTGGAGGTCAGAAAAAGGCATTGGATCCCCTGGAACTGGAGTTATGGATCTCTGGAGATATGGATAATTGTTAGCTGCCATGTAGATGCTGGGAACTGAACATGAGTTCTCTGCAAGAACAGCCAGTACTCTTAATTACTGAGCCATCTCTCTAGCCCCAAGCTTATTATTATAAAATAAACAGAAGCAACACTGTGGGTAGACAGACATGTTGGCTAGGTTGAATTATCTATCTTATGCAAAAACCCCTCTATACTTATTTCAGGTTTCAGAATCTCTAAGAACTGTATCCGGGGCTACCTACTCTGTGCTGGCCATTTGAGCTAGGCACTGTAGGCAACAGAACAGTTATCTTGTTATGTTATCTATTCTTGGAGGTGAGAAAATGGAGGTTCAGAGAGATGAACAGTTTTGTCTTATAGTAAACCCAGATTTCTGACTCACATCCAAAACTCTTTCCATTTCCCAATAGCTGATGCCCATTGCTTGCTTTCATTCATGCTGACGAAGAACATCCCAGCCTTGCCACTTGGGAAGGCATTTGGCTTTTTCCTAATGATGGAAAAAGAACCTCATCCCTTGGGAGACTAGTTGCCTAGGCAGAGAGCCCTAACTGGCTCCAGCTCCAGTCGGTGCATGACTCAGGCTACCCAAGAGGTGTGGCAGCATCTTATCCTATTCCCTGGAAACACTGTGTGTGGGTCAAGTCAACCTCCACCTATGACATGGGGATGATTCTGCAGCCCAAACACTGTGATCAGCTTCCCTTCTGTGGCCAAACAATTTTCCATTGTTTTTACATGCCACATTTTGTTTACCTATATTCAAATAGGATGTTCTTTGTTTGTTTGTTTTTTCAAAAGAGGGTCTCTCTGTAGCCCCAGCTGTCCTGGAACTCGCTCTGTAGACCAGGCTGGCCTTGAACTCACAAAGATCTGCCTGCTTCTGCCTCCCGAGTGCTAGGATTAAAGACGTGCGCCACCACGCACAGGATTTCGGTTTTTAGCACTGTATTACTCCTTGAAGTGAGAAGAGGTGAAATTACCAGGGAAATAACAAGGAGATGGTAGGATGAACTTTTAATGTAAAGTGAGTGATGTCAATATCTGCTCTAGAGAGACACTCCCTTGTGAATACCAAGAGGCGTGCATAAAAATACTTATTGCTGTATATCCAAAAAATTGAAAATGGCCTAAGTGTCCCTTAGGAGAGAGCACTACATGAATAAGTCATATACTGTGGAGTACTATGCAAAATGGAATGTTTTGAGGTAGGTCTATATGTACTACTGGCATGGGCAGAGGACCAAGACATATTGAAGTGGAAAAAATAAAATTGTAGGAAAATATTTATAGTATAGCACGATGGATTTTAAAAAATTTTTTAATTTATTATTTTTATGTGTATGAGTGTACTGTCTGCATGTAGGTTGGTGCACCCATGTCATGCAATGCTGCAGAAGTCAGAAGAGGGTGTCAGATTCCCCTGGAACTGGAGTTAAAGATGGTTCTTAGCCCCCATGTGGGTGCTGGGAATCAAACCCAGGTCCTCTGCAAGAGCAGTCAGTGCTCCCAACTGCTGAGCCATCTCTCCAGTCCCAGCACAATGGATTTATACCAACAACAAAAGAAATACATATTGATGTAACGTATTGCAAGTAGCATATGTATGAATGTTAATGTATGGACTAAAGACTGGCAACAATGGTGACAGGAGATGGGCTGCGGTTGGAGGTACAGTCAGCTTTATCTGCAACTATTGCTTTACTATACTCCAACTATTTGTTCATTATATTTCCTCTGTAATTAAAGTTAGACAATTTTTAAAATAAAAAATTAAGTCCAAGGCTGGAGAGATGGCTCAATGGGTAAGAGCACTGGCTGCTCTTGCAGAGGGCCCAGGTTCTGTTTCCAGCACCCACATGGTATCTAACAACTGTCCGTAATTCCAGCTGCAGTGGCTGTAACGCTCTTTTCTGGTCTCTGCATGCTTTGCATGCATGAGTGCACAAACATACATGCAGAGAATATACTCATACACATAAAATAAAATAAAATTCTTTTTTTTTTTTTTTTTTTTTTTTGTCTTTTTGAGACAGGGTCTCTGTTTAGTCCCAGCTGGCCTGGAGCTCACTCTGTAGATCAGGCTGACCTTGAGCTCACAAAGATCTGCCTGCCTCTGCCTCCCCAGTGCTGGGATTAAAGGCATACGCCACCATTCCCAGCCTAAAATGGTTTTTAACCGCCATGTGGGTGCTGGGAATAGAACCTGGGTCCTCTGCAAGAGCAGTCAGTGCTCTTAACTGCTGAGCTATCTCTCCAGCCTCTAAATTTAATTTTTTAAATTAAGCCCTCCAAAATAGTAAATAAAGGCAAGGCCGTTTCATTTGTAGAACAAGTTAAAAGCTCATCCCTTATAAACGGTTCCAGCTAATGATTTAATCCTCAGAGTTCTAACTAGAGAGGAGGAACCCATGTAGAGAGAAGATGGTGGTGGGATGATTAGCTAAAACAAGGGGGAGGCCATCCGAAATGATGAAGGAAGAGAATGTGTGAAGGTTCAGAGAAAGTTAGAGCTGGAGGACACCTTCAAGATGGTAGTCCAACCCTCTGCTTTACGACCATGGGAGATGGGACCAGGGAAGTGAGTTGGCTTCTGTGAAAAGGTTAGCTAGTGTCAGAAAACAGGAATCCCAACACCCTAATCCCTTGCCTTGCCCATCCTACCCTGGTGGCATGAGGCTGTGTTTACCTCCACCCTGCCTCCAGGTTCTAGGGCAGATTCTGGGCTTGCTTCTCCTAGACTGACTCTGTGTTTACTCCTTTCTTCCCCCAAATCCATCCTCCTGTCTATAGTCTCTCTCTGTGTCTTCCTTATTCCTACATTCCAGCCATCCCATGGGGCTTCCCTACCTTGGGCCATGGTGGCTGCCTCAGGCTCCTGGGCTGCTCCCCAACACACAGCTGGATGGACTGGAGCTTCAGGAAACTGCTCCTGGGGTGTCTGCTTCCTCTTCCATCCCAAGACTCCAGGAGACACTGGAGGCGGGGCCGGCTGCTGCACTGCCACCTCGTACAGGGCAGTCACAACTGGTTTTCTCACTTGCCCTCTGGTTTTTCTTGGCAGTGTTGCTCAGCTGAGAGGAGGTGTGGAGGCCGTGGAGCGTCAGGGCCTTGTGCCACGTGGGTCTTTGATAGTTTTGGGCAGTAGGGCTGTGGTAGGGAAGCCCAGAGGAACTGGAGAGCTGATGGGGTCTCCAGGGTAGATGGAGCAGGATGTGCTTCGGCATGAAGCAAGGACAGGGTAAGAGTACTGTAGCTCACAAGTAGGAGAGCTCAGTGAGTCTGAAAGGCCACGCTACCCTTGAGCCCTCTCTTTTTAAAATTTTTTATTGTTTTAAATATATATTTTTTAATTTTTATTTATTCTTTATGTGTATGAATGTACTGTCTGAATGCAGGTCTGTGTGCCCATGTCGTGCAATGCGTGCAATGCTGTGGAGGTCAGAAGAGGGTGTCAGATTCCCCTGGAACTGGAGTTAAAGACGGTTCTCAGCTGCCATGTGGGTGCTGGGGATCAAACCCGGGTCCCCTGCAAGAACAGTTGGCGCTCTTAACCACTAAGCCATCTCGCCAGCCCCTTAAATATATTTTTGTACAAGATTATGTTACAAATCAAATCTAGATCCGTGTCCCCCTCCCTACCCCACCCCACCCCACCAGAGCTCATGCATTCTGCCAAACATGTTTTTTATCTTTTTCTCAGTCTTTCTCAAAATTCTCAATATAGAAGTTGACTGTTTCAAGCAGAAGTTCACCGTTTCAGTCAGTTCTTTGATGCAGTCTTTTCTGTTATTGTTGTTGTTGTTCTTTCCAATATGCATCACTCCCAACTACTTAGACAAAAGCTCAAGGAGCCCTGCACAAGAAATACTTACAACAAGGTAATTGGCACTAGCATCCACAGATGAGAGATACCATTCGTCGTTTGTTTTTCTGGGACTGTGTTACTTCACTTAATATATTCTAGCTCCATCCATTTACCTGCAAACTTCATGATGTCATCTTTCTTTACTGAAAGAGCCCTCTCTTTCATTCTTTTCTTTCTTTTTCTTTCTTTCTTTCTTTCTTTCTTTCTTTCTTTCTTTCTTTCTTTCTCTCTTTCTTTCTTTCTTTCTTTCCTTTCTTTCTTTCTTTCTCTCTCTCTTTCTTTCTTTCTTTCTTTTCTTTCTTCTTTCTTTCTTTCTTTCTTTCTTTCTTTCTTTCTTTCTTTTTTGTATTTTTGAGGGAGGGTCTCCCTGTAGCCCCAACTGTCCTGGAACTCACTCTGTAGACCAGGCTGGCCTTGAACTCACAGAGATCTGCCTGCTTCTGCCTCCCAAGTGCTAGGATTAAAGACATGTGCCACCATGCCCAGTAGAGCCCTCTCTTTCTAGACATTAAGTGCAAATAGAACCTGTCTTGGACCATCTTGATATGACTTTATGTATTTGGCAGTGGCACTGTTTTGAGTGAGACCTTCCAAGCCCACAGTGAATCTCAAATAAAAGTAGCAAAGGAAGAAAGAAGGAGAATTTGAAATTTTGAAAATAGGTGAAAGGATGCATGGCAGTGGGCAAGGCCATGAGAGGATGACGTGGGGAATGCAGCTTAGTGGCAGAGCATGTGCCAAGCATGGAGAGAGAGAGAGAGAGAGAGAGAGAGAGAGAGAGAGAGAGAGAAGAGAGAGACCTTATAGTGAATGTCTAAGGAGCGAGGCACAGAAAGGAGACTGGATAATGATCCTGTGTGAGGAGAAGGTGGGACACAGACCCCCTCTTCCCTCCTGTGAAGTACCTCTTTCTGCATCCTCTGAGCTCTACGGCCCACTCTCTGAGAAACCTGTTCACTAGCATCGTCCTTTCTCCTTGACTGTCAAGTCTGTCACCACCCAGCTCTTATAGTATATGTATAAGACAATTCAAATACAACTACAATTCCCTGAGGTTGTTTGCTGCTGTCCTGGGGATTAACAGCCTACTACTGCGGTGCAGCCTCAGCCCCGCCCACACCTTCAGCCCCGCCCACACCCTCAGCCCCAGCTCACTGTTTTGAAATACCAGACTCAGCGTCAATCTCCACCTCCTCAACCCATTGCCTCCTGCAGTCCCGCCTTATCTCTCACCTCCACGCGGTAAATCCTCTGGCCACTGGTTTGCTTCGCACCCGCTCTTTACTGAGCTCTGCTCTGTTCTCGGCGTCCTCCCCCCACCCAAGGCCAGGCCCCCTTTCCTCCTATCTTGAGCATGCTTACCCTCCCCCACTCTTCCTCTCTCTGTCTCTCTGTCCTCCCTCCTTCCCTCTCTTTCATCCCCATGTCCTATTCTCCCACCTCTCCGTCGTCTACTCCGTCCTTTCCTTCTCAGTTCCCTTCACAGCTCCCCTCACCCCGGTACTGGGGCTTTCCAGGGATTTGTCCTAGGGCTTCATCTATTCTCTCTCCACTCTCCCCCTCGCGACTTAGGAAATCCCCAGAACTGTGGCCTGAGGCCCCTCTGCTGGGCCAATCTTTGACACTTCAGACCCAGCATGCCAAAAGGGAGCCTGTCCTTCTCCGCTTCCTCTCAAAACCCCAGCGGCCCTTCCTCCTGCAGTTCTGGTCTTGGTGAGTGAGGACACTGCACACCCAGTCACTGAGGGTGAAATCCAGACGGTTTCTCTAGCTCATCAGTCCAGTTCAACTTCTGATTATCTCCTAAAACTGGCTCTTCCTCTCTGTGTGCCTTGGCCTCACCTTCAAACCTCAGCTTGCCTGGTTAACAGCTCCTACCAATGTCTTATCCTCCTTTCTCCAAATTCAGCACCAGTGATTTTTCTGAAGTGTCAGTTCAACCAAATGGCTCTCTGCTTAGGATCCAACAATGTGTGAGATCCAAACTTTTCAACACCCAGAAAGTCATTAAGGATGTTTTCTTCCCCATCTGGAGCCCAGGTAGGCTAAACCCCTTCAGTTCTCTAATGGAGACCTTTCTCCCTCTTCTCCTCTCCTCTCCTCTTCTCTTCTCTTCTCTTCTCTTCTCTTCTCTTCTCTTCTCTTCTCTTCTCTTCTCTTCTCTTCTCTTCTCTTCTCTTCTCTTCTCTTCTCTTCTCTCCTCT
>VZQC01011697.1:195962-284998 GCA_009823505.1 Rhizomys pruinosus
TTTCTCTCATTGGATACTCACAGCCCAAGAACTGTGTAGGGCTTCAAAGATAAGAGAGTAAGCCCCTCTCTAAATATATCCAATGATCCCTTTCCCTCCCTTCTCTTCTCTCTTCTCTTCTCCTCTTCTCTTCTCTCTCTTCCTCCATCCCTCTCCTCTCTCTCTCTTCTCTCATTGTTTTCTTTCAAAAATGTTCTATTCTGTCTTGTCTACTTTCTCTAGTTTCCAGACTAGAGCATCATCTTGTTAGGAAGCCTTCTCAGGATCCTCTGTCAAAGTAGGAGTTAGGGGCTTGTTGCCCTCCAATCTCTGTTAATCAGAACATTTCTCCACATTATAACTATGAATACTAGCAACTATTGATACTGGCAAGTGATTAATAATGACCATGGACAATAGATGCAGTACCACTAATAGAATTGGTAATAGTTTGGGGGTAGATGCCATTTTAAATTCTTTATATGCATTAGCCCTTTTAGTCTCACAATGTCCCTACGAATTAGGAATTGTTGTTGGTCTTATATTGTAGATGATGAAGTTAAGACTTGAAGATATTTGTTTTCCCAAGACCTCTCACAAAGAACTGGTAAGCCAGCTTTTGAATGCAGCCAAAATCCCGAGCTTTGTAAATATTCACTGCATAATCTAGAACATTGTCAGTTTTCCAGTTCTTATGTGCTGCCTGATGGAGCAGATGAGGTACAAGATGATCCAGGCATGAACAAAAGGTCTAGGTCTGAGCCCGCTCACTGCTGCAGGCAAAGAGAAGAAGGAGAACAAGGATGGCAGTTTAAAACGAAGGGGGACAGGAAGATGAGTGCAGCCAGAGTGGGCAGGACTGGAGAGGTGTGGTGGCTGGAGGAGCCCAGTTGCCATGGAGACAGCATGTGGATCACCTTGAGCTTCCTGGAAAAGCTTGAAAGGATTCTGGAGCCTTCTGAAAGTTACTGTGAGTAAAGTCCCTGGAGTTGTGCCAGCCTGAGGAGTCTGCATTATGGGCAGCTCTGCCCTTGTCCCAAGCCCTCCCCACATTGTTACCAGAGTTACTAGAAACAAACCTGAAGCAGTTTAAATGGAGTTCCTATAACAGGGCAACAGTGGCCCTGATAGACCCTGCAGGTAACAAATAAAAAGCCCAGTGCCGGGAATGGGTTACCTCTTCTGGATTTGTTAGCCACAGAGCTCCCATGGATGCCCAGGCATTACAGACTATTTTCATTGCTCGTGACTACTTTCCAGAGCTTGATGGTAAGACCCTGTTGCTGAAAACAACATATAATTGAATCACAGAACACGGAAAAATTGAGTAGGTTCTGACCTTGCAGCTTCATCCCTAGCGGCAGCTTTCAGAGTGCTGGAAGGGGCTGGAGGAGAAGAGTAATCGTCAGTCTTTCCCAGCTGTGAGCCCTGTGAACTACAATAGTGATCTCCCTGGCAAGCTATGCTCACAGATGCACAGATGTCATGGGAGTAACCAGCCACTTTCACACTGGATTCAAGGGCCACTTCAGAAGATGGAATCCATACCTGGCACCCTGATAGCCAAGAACCTGTGGCTACTCTGGTCCTAAGTCCTAGGAGAGAACCTCCTACTATTATTCCACTAAATAGACATTGTTTTAAACCAATTCCTAGTGATTTATCACTATACCTATAGATTAGGAAACAACTCTCATCAAAGAAGCTTCTTTCTACAGTAGATGGCAATTAACACACAGAGCTACAACTGGCCAAATTACAGAGAATAAGAGACTGTAGAATATTTGGCCCTAGGTGGGACATCTGTATTACAGCCCTTCTTCCCAAGGCTCAGGGATCATCATGTAAGAGGCCGTGGACGACTGCAGCAAAACAATGTCTTCTGTAGCCACACAGCAGGTGCACATATGAACTCACAGTGGTTGTGACAGCATACATAAGACCCACACAAGCTCAAGACAGACAAAACAGCAACATGGTGAGGGGAGGTGGGCGCAAAGTCCCACCCCACCTATTGGCAATTGATAGCTGCTGGGAGAGGCAGAGTTCTTTTTCTTTAAGGTTGCGGCCCCTTGCAAGTCAACCATGCTCCAGTGAACTGCCCCACTCCAAAGAGTAAGTGAGCAGCAGGAATTGGACTTGATGTGTTTTAATAATAAAGAAAATATGAAGACACAAAGGTGGGTGGGCAGGGAGGGGTGGATTCTGGGAGGAGGGGGGAGGGGTGAATATAATGGAAATACATGTGTGGTCCCACCTGGCACCATTGTCTCTATTCCATGTCTGCTGCAAGTTGTCAGATCTTGTGAAATCTCTTTCCTCACTGGCTGGTGGTGTTTCTATTTTATTTATTATTTTTATGTGTATGAGTGTATTGCCTGCATGTAGGTAAGTACATCTGTGTTGTGCAATGCCCACAGAGGTCAGAACTGGAGTTATGTCCCCTGGACATGGAGTTAGAGGTGGTTGCTAACTACTATGTGGGTGCTAGGAACAAACCCAGCTGCAAGAGCAGCTGGTGCTCAAAACTGCTGAGCCATCTCTCCAACCACCATTAAAGTTTTTGCTTATTATTTACATATTTATTTATTATTTATTTAATATGTTCAAGTCTTTTGCCTGCATGTATGTAAGTGCACCCATGTCATGCAGTGCCCCTCAGAAGTCAGAAGAGGGCGACAATTTCCCCTGGAATTGGAGTTACAGATGGTTGTTATCTGCCATGTGGGTGCTGTGCATCAAACCCAGGTCCTCTGCAAGAGCAGCCAGTGCTCTTAACTGCTGAGCCATCTCTCCAGCCTAGGGAGCTTTCTTTACTTCCCAATAGACTTTGCTTGACTGTCCTTTTAAAAAAGGGAGGAAGGAAAGGAGGATGGAAGGAAGAAAAAGAAAGAGAAAGAGAAAGAAAGGAAGGAAGCAAGGAAGAAAGAGAGAGAAAGAAAGAAAGAAAGGAAGAAAGAAAGAAAGAAAGAAAGGAAGGAAGGAAGGAAGGAAGAAGAAAGAGTATGAAACCCACTTGGGGATGAGGAAACTATAAGTGGCAGGACCTTGGGTCTGAATAGGACCTGGGGAGCAAAGGAAGTGATTTACAGGTGTTGCCTTCAATTGGAGTCCATTAGTCACAGGGTGTAGGAAAGCAGGAAGGCAGCTCTGATCACAGCAGCTTGTCCCCTGGTCCAGAGAAGCTAAGCACCTTCCTGCTTTGACAGAAGCAGAGCTGTGACCTCAGGGGAGGGACAACTGAGCACATGGCTTACCACATGGCTCACCTGTCATCCCCAAGAACCAGACCAAGGAGAGTGGGAGCTCCAGACCTTCCCATGACCCTGAGACACTGGGAGCTCATTACAGCCAACAGGAGTCTGCAATAGGCCCCTGAGAAAGTTCCAGTTTCCTCAGTCCATAGACTCAGTCTAAGAGAATCGTGCCAAGGCCCTGCCAGCCAGCACAAAGGGCAGCCACACTGGCAGAGCTGCTGCACTTCTCCGTCCTCTTCCTCTCCCTACCTCAGAAGTGGAGGCCATCACATGATAGATTAAAGGATTCAAGGACCTCAAAAGGTAAATGTGCCTCACAATTACAAAGCACCACACAAAGTCAGGCATGGTGGCGCATGCCTTTAATCCCAGCACTCGGGAGGCAGAGGCAGGCAGATCTCTGTGAGTTCTAGGCCAGCCTGGTCTACATAGTGAATTCCAGGCCTTCCAGGCCAGACTCTGTCTCAAAAAAGACAAAAAAAAAAAAAAAAAAAAAAAAAAAAAGGCACTATAGAATCCATTATCAATGAAGGGGCTGCCATGGTTATTGCTATCATCGCACACACTCCTGGGGGTTCTAGTCTCTCCATGACGCTGGAGTTTAAAAGTCCTGAGTATGGCAGATCTATGCACCCTGTAGGGAACAGAAGGCCCAGGTTGGGAGCCAGGCCGGTAGCTCCTGTTCCTTGCTCCTCTGCCCTGACATTTTTTTTGAACACGATTTCTCTGCAGGTGTCCCTGCCTGGCCCTGTTGGCTGGCTCCTCTGGGTTGCTGTCAAATAGGTAGTTTAGGGGTCACTCAGGATCTAGCCTCTGGGGACATCATACAGTGGGACAAACCTCACATCTTTGGGATGACAAGCTGGAAAGGAGTTTTGAGATGTTCTAGTTCATATGATTGGGGAAGGGAAACACAGCCAGAAGGCTTGCACACACACAGTAAAATGCCACAGAGTGTGTTCTCTGAAGGCACTTTGTAGGTGCAGTGGGATAACAGAAATGACCAAGCTTCACATCCCCCTAAGAGGCACAGTAGGAGGTCTGTCCACTTGAGTGACAGTACCAGAACAGGACAGGAGGGCAGGGACCAAATAGAGGACATGTCACAGAAAAGCAAAGTATTACATTTCTGAAAGAGTCGGGCCAAGTGAGCCTCCTGGAAGTCAGCAGTATGAGGCAGTGACAGAGCTCACAGAAATGCCCCAGGGTGCTCGGTTGGAGACAGGTGCAGCTGGCACCCAGGGTGGAAGACGGGCAGGCTCCTACTCTTATTGGACCAAGCAGCTCGGCGGCGTGGGCAGGGCTGGGGAGGCTTAGGCCTGGGTCAGATACCTCTCTGGAACGGAGAATCCCAGGTCTCTCCACTTACAGGTCCCTAAGTGTCTGGAGGTGGAGGTGGGAGGGAGTCCAGGGAAGGTGCCCAACCCCAGGAGCCGCCCAGCAGGATTTCTCTATTGTTAATCTGAAAGCATCCAACAGAGTATGAAGCAGTGACAGAGCTTAAAATAGAAGGGAAAGGAGGAGGCTGATTGAAGAAAGAGGAAGTTGATGAGAGGAGGTGTGATGGGCCCATATCTGAAAACTGACAGAGAGATGCTCTGATTTTCCAGAGTTCAATTTTCTATTTTCTAAATTCTCTACAAGGGAGATATATCAATGACAAAGGAAGGAAGGAAGGAAGGAAGGAAGGAAGGAAGGAAGGAAGGAAGGAAGGAAGGAAGGAAGGGATTGCTTTTTCCCTAGGATATGGAGGTTAATGGTGATTTTTCTTTAGTTTCACTTCTACTCTTTTCAAATTATCAAGGATGAACATGGATCATTTTGATAACTGCAGGGAGGAAATACAAAAGTCTGGTGCCCTCTGTCCTGAAAATAACAACCAAGACACAAAGGAAAAGAGGCTGTGGAGAGTTAGGATGCCACGAAGGAGTGGACAGGCAGAGGGAGGGGGCCATGAGGGAAGGCTGGGAGGTCAGAGAACACGATGGCCAGGCTTCTCAGCCTCCTGGGCATCTGCCCTGAGTGGGGCCACAGGCCATATTTGTGGAGTATGTGTCTTCTCAGAGGAACTCTCTGTTGGATGCTTTCAGATTAGCAATAGCGAAGTCCTCCTGGGGTTGGGCATCACCTTCGTCACCTTCCTTGGCCTCCCTCCCTTCTCCACCTCCAGACTCACTTAGGGACCTGTAAGTGGAGAGACCTGGGATTCTCAGTTCCAGAGAGGCATCTTTAGAGAAGATGGTGGTGGCCTTAGTTTGTGGATGAGGTTCTCCAGGGAGGAAAGTGAATACAGAGGAGCCGGGCTGGCCCTCGTAGACACAGTCCAGGCAGCCAGGCCAGTTAGCTGTAGGTGGCTTGTTAGCACAGGAGAGGGCTAAGGCATCTTTATTATTTCTTTCCATGGTGGACAGTGATTCTACAGAGCTTCATTCACCCCTAGGACAGAGGTAGAGCAAAGATATGACCTTCAGGAATAGAAAACAGCAAGGCAGGGGTGGAGGGGATTGGGGTAGACTAGATATGGTGCTGGGAAGCCAAGGCTCAGGAAGAGGTGGCTGCGACAAAGATGTCCTTGTAGCTCTTGATCTCTTTGACCTCATCGCTGCTGATGAGGACTTGTAGCTGGTGGGGTCCAGCTTTGCTCGGCGAGAGCTCCAGGTGAATTCGGATGGTTTGCCTAGCCATCAGAGTCCCAAGGCTGAAAGTCAAAAGCAGCCTGTTGTGGCCAGAGGAGTAGCTTGGGTGGGATAGAGAAAGCCGCTTAGTGGGTGGGATAGGGAAACCCGCTTAATGGTAAGGCCCCTCCCTCTCCCCTCAGCACCACCAAACCTCTAGCTTTCCCATGGTTTGGAAAGTGGGGACCAGAAAGTGGCATCGGGAACTGAGGGGTTCTATGGTCCTGTGAGGCATAAGATCTCAGAGACCAACACAAGAGGCCAGAGGCTGGCATTACTTACTCTTTGGTTATCTGTCCATTGATGAGGCCACTTCCCTCCAGCACCATGGTACAGTTACTCAGGACCACTATTAGGGTGTTGGTGAAGGTGATGCGGACACTCAGGGCCTTGCCCACCTCAGCCCTTTCAAACACCTGTATAGAGAGAACACAGAGGTGCCTGGGACCCTGGTCTCACTTCTGCACTCCATTCAGGAACCCTCTGTCCTTGTGATCATTGGGGACTGCTCAGAGCTTAGGTACTGCCACTGGGAGAGAAAGCTATCAGCTGAGAATAGCTGACACTGACACATACATTCCTCTGTTCTAGAAGGTTTGGAGGTTCCACGAAGATACCACAGTTAGGAATGGGCACAGAGAATCCTGTCCCCCTCCCCCTATCTAGTTCAAGTTGCCTACTAGATTTCAGCTGAAATGCTAGTTTTAAAGCACTATTGGTGTCTAGCATGTGTTAAGTAGGATTGTCTAGGACAAATCCAGCCAGCCATGATTGGCTTGTAGTGTCTGGCCCAAGCAAAGGACCAGGAAGGAGTGTCATATCTGCCATCCATGTGCATCAATGATACCACTCCACTCTTTCACTCCATCAGTAAAAAAATGATAAGGCCAAGACCCCATGATCTAACCTGGGGGGTCTTAGACCTGAGCCTAGGCTCTCTCCCCCATCCTATTCTGTCTTCCCAGACATCAGCAGGACAAAAGCTTTGTTCCCAGGTGTGTTCAGTATTTTATTCCTGAGGTCTGTGTCATGGGGCAGCTCAGCTTTGGCTGGTGACGGGGAGCACAGATTCCATCCTCACTTCTGGAGTCTAAAGTGGTGCCAGCCAAATAATGTATTTCGGTAAATGAATATTGAACTCAAATGAGTTCTGATCACTCAGGTCACATGGGGATTACGTCCTAGCTTGGCCAGAGAATCGAAGAGGAAGAACACACCCTGACTTACCTGGAATTCAACAAAAGAACCAGGCCTCTAATGAGGGTGTCAAAGCCAAATAAATGGAAATAACTTTGGAATC
The DNA here is from genome assembly GCA_009823505.1 of Rhizomys pruinosus. Taxonomy (NCBI): domain Eukaryota; kingdom Metazoa; phylum Chordata; class Mammalia; order Rodentia; family Spalacidae; genus Rhizomys; species Rhizomys pruinosus. The sequence goes on from VZQC01011697.1 coordinate 203,174, forward strand.
CAGCATAATGATTCAAATTACCCCTATGTCTCACAGACATTGGGCCAACCTATAGCCTACTTGGCATGTGCCCTGCTGTGCTAAAGTAGGATCCTTTTGCAACCAGGGAGTTCTGGGTAACAAGCAGGGCCCCTGCCTCAGCACCGAGTGTCTACACTCGCAACTCTGAGCACTGTTTGCTCCACCCAGCATTACCTGGCTTGACAACCCCACGGCAGACCCAGGTAAAAACCACAGAGTGGGCTAGTTAACTTATGATACAATCTGGATCCACCCAGTCTTCATGCTGGCTAAAGTCTAGGCATGCTGTTAACCAGGTACAGGACTAGGCTGGGACAGGGCAGTCAGCAAGTCTTTGGGAGAGGAAAGAGGGCGTGGGGAAAGGAAGCTTTGGGGAAGGAAAACTGTGGTGGCAAGAGACAGAGAACACAGTTGCCCTCCTCTGTGAACCTTTCCTTCATCCTAATGCCTTACTCGTTTACAGCCACCTACACCAGCCTCTCAGAACTTGAAATCAGGTTCGAGTCATGGTTTTCCTTCTGCTTGTCACCCTCCATCTTGTCAGCGCCTACCTTTTTTTTTTTTTTTTTTTTTTTTGTCTTTTCGAGACAGGGTCTCCTTGTAGTCCCAGCTGTCCTGGAACTCACTATGTAGACCAGGCTGGCCTTGAACTCATAGAGATCCGCCTGCTTCTGCCTCCCAAGTGCTAGGATCAAAGGCATGCGCCACCACACCCAGCTCAACTGCTACCTTTTGAACTTGACCTCCTGGGTCTGTCTTAAATCTCTCTTCTACTCCATGTCCCAGAAATTGTTCCCCCCTTTACCTTTTCAAAGTGATTTTCCCTTATTTAACGTCTCTTTATTTAACATGCTAACATGCCTTCACCTGTTTTCTACACAGCATCTTCCTCTGACTATTCTGTAAAATATGACCCTGTGGCGCTTTCATGCCCGGCCCGAGAGCCCTAGGCTTCTCAGCCTTTTGGCTAGATCAACAATAAAGTCCCAGAGGCCACAGTACCTATGCTACGCTCATCTGAGGCAGGGCCAGGTACTGTCTGCTGCTGTACCCCTGTACCCCCAGCCCACATTGGGAGCATCAGAGACCTCACCTCAACTGATAAGCGGGGAGACTCCAGAGACAAATCCTTTAGGACCAGAATGGACCTCCCTGTCTCTTCAACTTCAGCGATGCCGGACACACGGATCAGCTTTTCATCTGTCAACTTGTTTCTGTAATTGCTGTAGGGCAGGAGGAGTGGACACTGTATCTCTAAGCACAGGCCAAAAAAAAAAAAAAAGTCATTTTTAGTTCAGGGGATGTATTATAAAGGAAGACTGTCCTAGAGATCACTGTTGTCTACCTTGGTAGGAGGTCCCACAGATACAGCCTTGGGGTTCAACAGCTCAGCCTCACTGCCTGGGTTTTGTGTATGTTGGGGAAAGGGTTCTTGGTGATTTGGCTGGACTAGCCCGGCCTTATTCACAAACCCAAAGGTCTCCTCCCTGTAGGAACCTTCTCGGGCCTGCCTTATACTCACCTTTCCCAAAGTCCTGGTTCAAGCGCAGCACGTGTCTCCAAAGGGGCTTCCGGGTACCGCCCCCATGCAGCAGAGCCTGTGCGCAGAAGCGCACTATCATTCTGATGGAGCCCTGAGCATGCACTCTGTCTGGGACCCTCTGAACATGTAGCATGAGCAATAGGTCCTGGCCCCACATGGGTGTCCTGCCCAAGCGGAGCTGAAGCTGCACTGGATGATCCTTAAAGCCCTCGGACCCTAGGAGATCCAGGAGGGCTGAAGAGGCCCTTCTTGGTTCCAGCATTTTCCGGGAAGCCTTCATAAACACAGACCGCTCCTCAGGGGATCCTGCAAGAATAAATCCACATAAAACAAAGCCATCAACGGGGAAGGGGTGGAAAGACCTTCTTGGGGGGCTGGAGAGATGGCCTAGCTGTTAAGAACACCAACTGCTCTTACAGAGGACCCGGGTTCGATCCCCAGCATCCACATGGTGGCTGAGAACCGTCTGAAACTCCAATTCCAGGAGAACTCCAGTTCCAGGGGAATCTGACACCCTCTTCTGACCTCCGCGGCATTGCACGACACGGGTACACAAACTTGCATGCAGACAGTACATTCATACACATACAGAAATAAAAAAAATAAAAAAGCAAGACCTTCTTGGGAAAACAAATGACTGAACATCCAGAAGCCCGAGCACAGGGTGTCAGTGAACAGCAGGGCAGGCGTGCATGCAGCATCCTTGCTGGAGCTAGGAAGGGTGCTGCTCAGTGCTGGCTTCAAGGCCTTGTTCCATTATAGTCACTTCATCTCTCAGTGCTCAGTTCTGTCATAGGACACCCAGGGGTGACAGTGGCTTGCCTCAGAGTTGCTGAAAAGTTGAGTCATGTGAACTGCTCAGTGTAACACCCAGCACGGTTGTTTCACATCAATATTGCTACCATCTCAAAACCAGAGGCTTCTCTTCCCTGCCAGCATCCTCTCTCCTAAAAATACATATTCAAACCTTTAAACGGAATTTCATCTCTTTTCCTTGGGGATAGCTCAACATCCAGGCTTAACTCGAGCTTATTCCAAACTGTAGAGTCTTCTAGAACAGTTACTATGCTCCCAGTGTGTTCTACATACTAGCTCATCTCACCGTCTGAGGTAGTGCTACCCCTTTTTACTGATGAGGAAGTGGAGGCATGGGAAGACGCTCCAGGCAAACCCACCTGCAGCACGGCAGAGCCTTGCTTAATGCTCAGGTGGCCAGAGCCCACCAAAGCTCTCCATGAGGGTGTCTGCTCCCTTCCACAGGCCCGGAGCCCTCTCCCTCCTGAGTGGCCATCTCTCCTCTTACTGCCACCCCTACTATGGCAGACATAAAGAAACAGTGGTGTGACCCTGTGAGAGTTACTAGATAAAATACAGGACCATCAATTACATTTTAATTTAAGACAAATAACAAATGACTTTTATCAAAGTATGCATGGAGTATTTGAAACACTCATACTAAAAACTATACCCAGTTAATTTGAATTTCAGACAAATAATGAATTCCTTTTAACATGAAGATGTCACAAACAAGCCTGGTGAGGGGCTGGAGAGATAGCCTAGCGGTTAAGAGTGCTGACTGCTCTTGCAGAGGACCTGGGTTCGATCCCCAGCACCCACATGGCGTCTAAGAACCGTCTGTAACTCCAATTCCAGGAGAACTCCAGTTCCAGGGGAATCTGAGACCCTCTTCTGACATGGGTGCACAAACCTACATGCAGACAGTACATTCATACACATACAAGAAAATAAATAAAATAAAAAAAAAAAACAGGCCTGATGAGATGGCTCAGTGGATAAGGTACCTACAGCCAAGCCCAATAACATGAGTTTGACCCACATAATGGAAGGAGAAAACTAATTCCTGAGAGTTGTCCTCAGAGACACTCACACTCTATGGTACATGCACACACACACACACACACACACACACACACAGACACACACACGCTAAATAAATAAATATAATAGAAAAATTAAAGACATCACACATACCATCTGGGATATAGTTATGTTGATATTGTTTATCTGAATTTACCTGGAATTCAAACTTAGCCAGGGACCCTATATTTTTATTTGCTAAATCTGGGAAAATCCATCCTAAGGCCAAATGCCCAGGATCTAGCAAAGTCCCTGGGAGTCTGTCCTAAGGTGGAGGTGAGATGGTCTCACTTGGGGCCAGCAGGTGGTTAACCCACTCCCTCCCCAAATTCAAAGTCTGGGCACCTTCTGGATACTTGTAGGAGCTGGTGATATCCAGGCGCTCATCCGACCCTACCATCCTGGTGCTGATCTCCTTCCCAACTGAATTGGTATTATGGGCTAGGATTTCCTGAGCTTGGCCATCCTCAAAGAGCCAAATGACTTCGTCAGCATTCACTTCCGCATACACAAAAGCGGTGTCGTAGGGCAGGTGGACATCACCTTCTCTGATGGCCTTCACAGAGGAAGGGCCACAGCAGAACAGCCCTGTGGAGGCAACAAGAATTGTGGGACATGGCTGCTGGCATATGGGCTGGGCCAGCCGGCTGTGGCCGTGGGAGGTGGTAAGGATAGGCCATGGCAGTAATGTACCCCAGGGTTTCCTTCAGTTTACCAAGCACATTTATGTACGTTAATCCATCTGATCCTCAGTTACCCTGTCAAGGGTCTGTTGTCATTACCATCCTCCCACATTACAGGTTAGGAAAGAAGAGAGAGGCCACTGGTTCATCCAGGTGACCACGCTATCAATGGCAAAGTTATACCCCAGATCTGACTCAACTACAAATCTGGAAAAGGGGCAGAATGAGGGAACACTGCTCTTCTCTGGCCCCTGCTACATGGCCCTCGTTGGCCTCCCACGGAGCCCTGCTACCATGGTGCCACTCACCACTGCTGTTTTGCTGAGGAGTGGGGTCGAGAACCTGCCATCCATTGTATCCCGGTGGAAGGTCTTTCCGGTTCATCCAGCACTCATTCCAAACATGGAAGTTCCTGCAGAAGGGAAGAAGGATCCAGGACTTATATTTTCTGGGGATTTTCCAGGCACCAGGCACTCAGCAGAGTGCTTTATACCATTGCTTAGTCTTTTATTTTCCTTTACTTTTTATTAGACATCAGGAGCTGGAGAGATAGCTCAACAGTTAAGAGCACCAACTGTTCTTGCAGAGGACATGAGTTCAATTCCCAGCACCCACTTGGCAGCTAAGAATCATCTTTAATTCCAGTTCCAGGGGAATCTGACACCCTCTTCTGCAGCACTGCATGACACAGGTGCACCTATCTACATGCAGATAGTACACTTATGCACATAAAACAAAAGAAACAAAAATCCAACAAATTTAAGGCCAGGCATAGTGGCGCACACCTTTAATCCCAGCACTTGGGAGGCAGAGGCAGGCAGATCTCTGTGAGTTCAAGGCCAGCCTGGTCTACAGAGTGAGCTCCAGGCCAGTTGGGACTAAAGGGAGAGGCTGTCTCAAAAATACCTAAAAAAAAGGAAAAGAAATGAATTATAAGCTTAAAGAGAGAAATCAGGAAAATAATCTTATGCACAATTGCCTCAAAAAAATCCCATAAAATATCTTGGAATGAACCTAACAAAGGAAATGAAAACGTCTACAATGAAAACTTTAACAGTGAAGAAGTAAATTGGAGAAGACACTAGAAGATGGAAAGACTTATCATGCTCGCACATGGGAAGAATTAACATTGTTATAACTGGCTATGCTGCCAAAAGCAAGCTATAGGTTTAATGCAATCACCATCAAAATTCCAACGCCATTCTTCACAGAAATAGAAAATAAATCTTAAAATTAACATAGAACAACAAAAGACCACAGACAGCCAAAACTATCCTAAGCAAAAAGAATAATGCTGAAGGCAACACCAATCCTGATTTCAAGTTATACTACAGAGCCATCATAATAAAATCAGCATGGTATTAATGCAAAAACAGACACATGGATCAGTGGAATACAATAGAAAACCCAAACGGCTATCACTAAAGATGATTTCTGCCAGGCATGGTGGCTCATGCCCTTAGTCCCAGCAGTTGGGAGGCAGAGGCAGGTGGATCTCTGTGAGTTCAAGGCCAGCCTGGTCTACATAGTGAGTTCCAGGCTAGCTGGGGATACAGGGAGACCCTGTTTCAAAAAGACAAAAAAAAAAAAAAATACAACAAAGTAAAGACAGTCTCTTCAGGACTGGAGAGATGGCTCAGAGGTTAAGAGTGCATGTTGCGAGCCGGGCCTGGTGGTGCAGGCCTTTAACCCTAGCACTTGGGAGGTAGAGGCAGGCGGATCTTTGTGAGTTCAAGGCCAGCCTGGTCTACAGAAAAAAGAAAAGAAAAGAAAAGATAGCTTCTTCAACAAATGGTGCTGGGAAAACCATATGTAGAAAAATGAAAATAGACCTCTATTTCACAACCTGCAAAAAGAAAAAAAATCAACTCTAAGCCGGGTATGATAGAGCATACTTTTAATCCCAGCACTGGAGGGGAAGGGGTAGAGAGGCAGGCAGAGCTCTCTGAGACTGAGGCCAGTCTGGTCTACATGTTGAGTTCTAGAGCAGCTGGGGCTACAGGGAGATTCCATCTCAAAAACAAAAAAGCAATTCCAAGGTAGACCTTAATAGGAATCCTGAGGAAAAACACTTTAAGACATAAGAAAAGATTTTGTGAATGGGATTCCATTCAGTCAGGAAATGAAGCCAACAACAGATAAATGGGACCTCATGAAGTTAAAAAGCTTCTGCACAGCAGAGGAAATGGTTGAGTGAAGAAACAGTCTACAGAAGGAGAAAAAAAAATCTTCACTAGTTCATCAGGCTTGGTGGCAACCACCTTTTTAACCCCTGAGCCATCTTTCCAGCCATAAGATTTTTTTTTTTCTAGATTCACTATGACATGAAAGGAGAAGTGGAATGGTCTAGGGAAACAAAGGGGACCAAGGAGAAAGGGAGAAAGGAGGAGGCCAGAGGTTTGGGCTAAATGTACTCCATATACAGTATATAGTAATAAGAAAATGTCCTTATGTAATACAGTACCATCTACAATGAATGTATACAATAAAATGCAGAAACTTAATGAATATTCAACTGTGATATGCAGTATAAAACTCTAGAAATTCTGTGTATATGAATGAAATAACTGAAGGTGACAAAAGATAAAAGGAAAATTTTTTAAAGTGATTATCAATTTAGAGTTGCAAGAACAGTACAAAGAATTAATCCATTATCATTGTTTGTCTCCCACTCTCCTTTTTTTTTAATTAAAAAAATTTTTTTTATTTCTGTATGTGTATGAATGTACTGTCTGCATGCAAGTTTGTGCACCCGTGTCGTGCAATGCCGTGGAGGTCAGAAGAGGGTCTCGGATTCCCCTGGAACTGGAGTTCTCCTGGAATTGGAGTTTCAGATGGTTCTCGGCCGCCATGTGGGTGCTGGGGATTGAACCCAGGTCCTCTGTAAGAGCGGTCAGCGCTCTTAACCGCTAGGCTATCTCTCCAACCCCACCCCATTCTCTTCTTTAATGTGGCTCTGAATGCACAGCTGTCCCATGACTAGGACCATGTCTTATAAAACCCTGAACAATTAACTAGCATTAGCACTTAATGGGAACTTTTACAATCTAATGAACTGTCTGTGTTTCAGTTTGTCAGTTGACCTACGGATGCCCTTGAGGTTTTCCTCTGTACAGAATTCAGTCTAGGACCACACACTATTTAGTGTCTTTAGTTTCCTTTGACCTCTGTCTGTTCCTCAGCCTTTCCTTATTCTGACATTTTTTGAGAACACTCTTGTTTTGTTTTCCCCAGAGTGGGCCCCTATTTGTGGCTTGTTACGATTAGATTCAGTTATATGTTCATTTAGTTAGACAGAATTCTAATTTCAGAATATGGCCTTCTTAACACCATTGATTCTTTTATTTATGTATTGGTATTTTATGTGTATGAGTGTTTTCCCTGGTTATATGTAAATGCAGTCATGTATGTAAATGCGGTGACCTTGGAGGTCAGAGGAGGGTGTTGGATCCCCTGGAACTGGAGTTATGGATGGTTGTTAGCGGCCATGTGGGTGCTGGGAACTGAACCCAGGTCCTCTGCAAGAGCAGCCAGTGCTCTTAACTGCTGAGCCGTCTTTCTAGCCCCACCCCAACTGATTCTTGAACTAGAGATGACTCAGGTCCCTTGGAGTATATCTGCTGATGCCAGAGAGGCAAAGTACAAAAATAAATCCCTATGCACCAGAGTGAGGTCTGGAGAGGCAGAAGCAGAGGAACTAGCAGAGTAATTCAGGGCAAGTAAAAGTTGAGGCTTTGCCTCCTCAGGAGAAACAGAATGGTAACCCAAACACACAGAAAGACTCAAAGATGGAGTGAATGACGGCCTACAGGGCAGCGTGCGGGACTGCAGAACACGCAGCTTTTTGGGTGGATAAGGTGTTCAGAATGTTCTAACAGTGTCTTTGATGTCTGAAATCAGTTTAATTTGATGATCTAGTTAGCCAGAACAACTTCCTGGAATGGGGAATTTTTCCCTGAGCTCAGCAGCCAGGAATAGGATCGTCACACCTCCCAGGCAGCTCGAATCAGGTCAGTTTCATCCCCTACCTGGGACAGAGCAGAGCTGTTAGAGACAGCACCTCTTACCAGATTTTGTCTGGTTTCCTAGTTGGCAGCATCTCAGCAGTTTGGTCATAGTAGGTATCAATGGTCAAATTCCCATCTGTGTTGTGTGCAGAATGGAAATTGGAAACGACCCGAGTTGGAATACCTAAGCATCTCATTACTAAAGAGAAGGAAAAGAAAAGAGAATCCCTGAGATAATCTCAAGCAGAATTATCACTTTTCCATGCATAATTTCTAAACTTCAAGCTAGTGGAGAGACTTCTTTATTTCCAAAGCACAGAACCTTCTTCCATCAACTGTGTCTGTCCACAAAGAGAGAGAAATCATTTATGGGCCGCTTAAAATAACAATTAATTCAACCTATTATTTAGGGATCTTTCATTTATCAGTGTTCCAAGTTAAAAATAAAAATCCCAGGGGCTGGAGAGATGGCTCAGCAGTTAAGAACACTGGTTGCTCTTGCAGAGGACCTGGGTTCAGTTCCCAGCACCCACATGGCAGCTAACAACCACTCGAAAATTCAGTTCCAGGGGATCTGATGATGAGACATGGTTCTGGTCTCCACAAGCACTGCACACACATGGTGCACTTATTCACATGCAGGCAATACACTCAGAGACATAAACTAAATATAAATATTTTTAATAATAAAGAGCCTAAGGCACTTGATAATTAGAAAGAAAATAAATAAAACATTGGACTTCCCTCAATGATTAACTGTAACCTGGGAAATATAAGATGAGATAAACCCTTCTCTTCCAAATAATAAATAAATAAATAAATAAATAAATAAATAAATAAATAAGAGAATGTCTATAGATTCCATTTCACATAACAACCATCTTTGATAAACCAGCAGCTCCCTCTTGTGGCTTCTCAGGAAGGTGCTTAATGATAAGATTTCATAGATGTAGTCACTCAAAGCAGACTTACACACACACACACACACACACACACACAACCCAGAACCAGACAAAAATCAAACAAAGAGTCATATATGCCTTTGGACATAGGTCCTCAGCTCTGTTGGTGAAGAGGCCTATCCTACCCACTCTTCCCGAGAGGGGCAGACTGTCCACTGGGGCTGCCAGGCAGGAGTACTAAGAATGAGAATCTTTTTGTTTCAGTTCACTGAGGAGCCCCCAGGAGAGCCACCTGTCTAGTTAGCTGTCCCTACAGCATGGCTCCTGGGCTTTCCACACACCTGCTGTGGGGTGGGAACCAGACCTGGGCTATAGATGGTCAGAGGAGCTTGGCAGGAGCAGCCCTCTCCACTCAATGCCCCCAACACTTTGTGGCCTGTGAAGACTAAAGGGTTTGGGGAGAACAAGTCGTGGACCTAGTCCTCCTGCACTTCCCAGGTTCTGAGGGCCAAGGCGATCTCCATAATACACCGCTTAGGGACTTCCCAAGGCAGGACAGGGGTAAGAGACCAGAGTAACCCCAGCCCCACCTCGCAACAAAGCTAATAAGGTCATGTTATTTGAATACTCAGGTTTCAATATTGTTGTCCAAGCACTCTCACTATAGGAAGCTATGCTTTTCCTCAGAGGGAGTCAAGAACTCCACCTGTCCTCATCCTTCTCCATTTGACTTAACCTAATATTTCAGCAAACTCTGAGCACACCACTGTGGCTGGACAGCCTTGTGGGAGGTCTGCTTCGCATGGGTACCCCAGCACCCTCCAGCTTCCCATCTTTATAGATACTTGGACCCACAACTTGGCACCAAATTGTAAATAACTGAATAAACACTCAATTGAGTCTCTCTCTCTCTCTCTCTCTCTCTCTCTCTCTCTCTCTCTCTCTCTCTCCCTCCCTCAGAGAACCCTATGGGGAAGTCACGCTAGCCCAAACCCACTTACACATCCAGTTTCCCTACCTGTTTCCCCACTGCAGGGTCTACGCAGGTGGCAGGAAGAAGGGTTCTGCCTCTGCTTGGGCACCACAAATTGCTCTATCCAAGTGGCCTGTTCCTTCCCCCCCTCCTTCCCTTTCTTCTTTCCTTCTTTCTTTCCTTCTTTCCTTCTGTCCTTCATTCCTTCTTTTTCTTTCAATACAGGATCTCATGTAATCCAGGCTAGCCTCAAATTCCTTATATAGCCTAGGATGACCTTGAACTTCCTGATCTGACTGCTTCCACCTCTCAAGTGCTAGGATTACTGGCATGTGCCACCACACCTAGCTCAGGTGTACATTATAACAAGTCTTCATCAAGGAGGCTGCAAAGTAATTACAACAGATCAACCCCTGGAGACTGAAGAGTGTGCAGGCCAAGGGTGCGTGTGCACATTGCTCTCTAGCTGTAGGCCTGGGGCAAACTCTAGGCCATTTGTGAGACACAGTGAGTGGAGATGATCACAACCTGATCTGAAGGGAAAATCATGAAGAGTCCACGGTGAGTCTTTTTACTTACCAGTGCACATAACACAGGCAAAGACCCAGCACTGCCCATACTTCACAGGCTGCCCACCCCTGGCTGACCACTGTCGCAGGATGGCCACGCTGCCATTCCATTCCAGAGGGCTGACACCTTGGGAATAGTCCTCTCCCCAGTTCCCCTGCAGCACACCACTGTCATCGTTGCTGTTGATCTGCAAAGAGCAGACAGGTAGGTTTCTACGTGATCCAGGAGGGCCGGGCCGTCCTCAGGTGGGTGAGGGAAGCTTCCGTCCTCACCATGGCGCTCACCACCCTGCTCACGTACACCACGCTGCCCCTCTGAGAATAGTCTTTGGACGGGTTCTTCAGAAAGTACAGGCTCTTGTTCAGGATCTCAAAGCAGATGTCAAGGATGTCCTCTTCAAACTTGTAAGACATTTCATGGGAGAAACGAGAGAAGAGCCAGAATATCTAGAGTCCTGAAACTCAGTTGTTAACAAACAGGCTTTTATGGATGGCATGTACAGGGTAGCAGGGTCTAAACACAAGACAAGTTCCTGCGTTGGATGAACTTGTAAATCAAGTTGGAAATGTATTAGATTCAGAACTCTGAAAAACTAAACTTTGCAGCTCTGATAGAAAATGCAAAAGAATCCAGAGAATGAGAGAGCCCTGGTGGTAGGGAGATCGGCAAGGGCTTTTGGAACCTTGCACTTAAAATGCTAGGTAAACAGCAAGAGGCAACAGGGAGGGTTTACCTGAGCATGGCGGGTTTCAAGGATCTAGGTTATATATATGGAAGGTTTGTGAGAGCAGGAAAAGACTCCTGGATGGGTACAGGGCCAGCATCTGAGTGGAGGGGAGGCTGTGGAGAGCACTGGGATTGGGCAGAGGAGCTCAGAGCTAATGTTGCACGCGTTGAAAAGGCCTATGTAAGTTTCAACGCATGTTCATGACATAAATGGCAACTCTATGGCTGCCAGTGCACTGCTCTCTATCTCAGCTTCAAAAACCTGCAGAGGTTTCCACAGTGGGGGAATCGGGAGAGCGTGGATTCCTCAGCAAGCTGTCCACCCATCACCACCACAACCTGGAGTTAGTGTACCAGTACGGAGAAGAGAGAAAGCACATTGGCCACGGTCGGTGGCTCAGAGTGGGGATGTCCTCCATAGGCAAAGTTCCCCTCTGTGCGGTGACTAGATTTTTTATATTACAGAGTTTCCATTCGAGTTTTCACTTTTGATCATGTGTTGTGTTTACATTTTTCAGAAAGAATCAGCATTCTCTAGAGTTATGTTCTGAACTATTATTATTAGATTAAATAATATATTATTTGTCATTTCTTTTCAAAAATCCAGCAGTGAGGAAGGGAATAGAAGAGCATAGACCAGGGCTGGCTACACTTTTCCTGTAAAGGACAGGCAGTCAGTATCTCCACCCCGGCAGGCCTAGAGGTTCTGTCTCAGCTCACCCCTGCCATTACAGCATGAAGGCCTTATACAATGTCTGTAGTGAGGAGCCTGGCTGTGTCCCAATGAAATGACATTTATGGAGACAGAAATTCAAACTTCATGTAATGTCTAAAGTCACAAAATAATATTCTTTTGAAAATCTTTTCAAGGACTAGAGAGATGGCTCAGCAGTTAAGAGCACTGGCTGGTCTTGCACAGGACCCAGGTTCAGTTCCCAACACCCACATGGCAGCTCACAACCACCTGTACCTTCAGTGCTAAGGGATCCAGTGCCCTCTTCTGACCTCTACATACAATGAATACACTTAACATCCATGAAGGCTAAATAAAAATTTTAAACTAGAATTGTTTTCAATAGTTTTAAAGTGTGAAAGCCATTCTTCACTGTGGCAGCATAAAAACAGTATCCCAGCGCAGTAGCAGGATGATTACAAGTTTAAGGTCAGTCCAAGCTACATTGAAAATTAAAAGCCAACTTGGAAAATACAGTAAGACCCTATCTCAAGAAAAAAAAGGGGGACAGTAAGAGGGCTCAGTGGGTGAAGAGGCCTGCCACCAAGTTTGATGACCTGAGTTTGATACCTAGGGTCTGCATGCTGGTAGGAGAGAACTGAGTCCCTCACGTTGTTCTCCATCTTCCATGTGCACACACACACACACACACACACGGATAGGTAAATAAATAAATGCTAACTCTAACATTTGTTTAAAAAGCAGTGGGCAACATAGGCCCATAGGCTATTGTTTTCAAACTTGGAGGAATGAAAGTCTTGCCATAATCGGAGCTGGTAGACTATACATAGAAGTTGTTTACTTGGGACATGTTTGACACTTTTCATAACAAAACATAAAAAGTTGGAAAGGAAAGGCACCTTCTTTTCCTCACTTGCTCCTCTCGTTGGCTGGAAAGTTGGCCAGAACCCCACACTGGACCCTTTAGCTGCCTTCCACGAGCTAACAGCCCTAACAAGCCCATCCCAGGCCCACCTTCGGGCAGTGCTGTTACCTGCCCATAGTTCCAGGGCCTGGAGGTGATGGAATTTTCATAGCCCTTGTAAACAAAGCCGTAGTCACTCATGATGTATTCCTGTAGTAGTGTTTCACTAGGCAGGTAGACGTCATCCTCTGAACAGTAAAGAGCAGTGAAGGGAACAAATATCCCAAAGCAAAAAAACAAACAAAAACAAAAAACAGCATAAAATTAAAAACCACAGCAGAAAAGTAACAATATCTTTCTGGAAACAGGAGGAGCATCAGCAGATGACAGAGGAAAGGCAGAACCCTTTATTTCTTTTTTTAAATATTTATTTATTTATTTATTTATTTATTTATTTATTTATTTGAATGTACTGTCTGCATGTAGGTTTGTGCACCCATGTCATGCAATGCCGCAGAGGTCAGAAGAGGGTGTTGGATTCCCCTGGGACTGGAGTTCTCCTGGAATTGGAGTTACAGATGGTTCTCAGCCGCCATGTGGGTGCTGGGGATTGAACCCGAGTCCTCTGTAAGAGCAGTCGGCGCTCTTAACCGCTAGGCCATCTCTCCAGCCCCAGAACCCTTTATTTCTTACGTGTGCGAGTGTACTGTCTGCGTGTAGGTCTGTGCACCCGTGTCATGCAATGCCGCGGAGGTCAGAAGAGGGCGTCGGATTCCCCTGGAACTTGAGTTAAAGTTGATGGTTCTCAGCCGCCACGTGGGTGCTGGGAATCGAACCCAGGTCCTCTGCAAGAGCAGTCGGTGCTCTTAATCACTAGGCCATCTCTCCAGCCCCAAGGCAGAACCCCTTTAAAGTCAACCACGTGCTTATTTTTAAAAAGTTATAGTTCAAGACAAGCATGGTGGCACATGCCTTTAATCCTAGTACTCAGAAGGATGTCTCTGAGATCCAGGCCAGCCTGGTCTACATGGTGAGTTCCAGGCCAGTTGGGGTTACCAGGCAACTCTGTCTTGAAAAAAATGTATATAGATTTCAAAAATTGCAAAGTTACTGTAGAATTTTGGAAAATACAGGTAACCAAGAATAATCACGTATTCCCACTACTCAGAAACACCCACCATTGCATTGTAATATATTCTGTCCACTTGATGTACATATATGCACTTAGTTAGAACTGAATTGTATTCCACTTGCAAAATTATCTCACAACATCACAGCATGGATATTTTCATCATGCTATTAAAAATTCTTTGTAAGGCCAGGTGTGGTGGTGTACTCCTTTAATCCCAGCACTTAGGCAGAGGCAGGTGGATCTTTGTGAGATCAAAGCAAGGCTGGTCTATACAGCAAGTTCCGGGCCAGCTGGGACTATAGGGAGACCCTGTCTTAAAATCAAAACAAAAGGAAACAAAGCAAAATCTTTGCAAAAGTGATTTCTATAATCCCAACACCCAGGAGGCTGAGGCAGGAGAATTGAGAGAGTTCAAGGACAACTTGGACTACATAGCAAAATCCTATCTCACACACACACACACACACACACACACACACACACACACACACAAAGACTTTTAGTAGGAGTACATAGTAATATGTTGTACAGATCTGTAATTGTTTATCTACTGGGCTTTCTCAGAAGAACCTCAGAGAACATTCCCAATAGTTTAAGTGAGCACTACAAACTGGGATCAAGTCCTACCTGCACTCCACGGGTTAAAAAGCAGGGTGAAGCTCCCCAGTGGGTAAGTCACACCAGGACCCTGTCCCTGAGAGACCTCTGCCTTCAGTGTGTAGTGGCCGATGACGGCGTTGGCAGGCGTGAAAAGTGAGACTTGGAGAGAGTTAGAGTCAGTGATGAAGTTGGACACACTCCAGACATTCCCAGGCTGGGTTTGGGTAAGCAAGAACGTAGCTCGTGTCCCCAGCAGCTCTGTGGGCTCTGGTCCTGAGTAAGAGAGAAATAGTCCAGAGGAAGGCTCAAAAATTTATGTGGGATGATTCCTTGTGGCCTAGAATCCCCTCCCTTCTCCCATCACTTGCTAAAGCTTTCTTTATTGCCACTAAATGTTTTGGGACGAAGCATTCAAAATCTCTCAAGCTTCTGATTTTCTTTTCCTCCTGACCTATAAAATAGGATCATATTAATATTAATCTGAAAGTCCTCCCCATGAGGATTAAAATATTTTATTTGGGAAGTTTTACCTATGTACTTAAAGTTCGGCTGCCATGGCTTCAAGTTCACAGTTTGCTGAGCTGGCCCAATCTTTCACATAGTACTGAGCATGAGCATCCTAAGGGGTCCCAGAAGAGAGGGGCAGGTACTTCAGACAGGAGAGTCAGCTTTGCTATCAACCTGCTTTGGGGGAACCCGAGGAGCCTGGGGGCAGGGCAAGCTTACCTGTCTGGGTCTCAAAGGTGAGGCGGTCGGTCTGCGGCTGGAAGGGTCGGTTGAAGGTCAGCTTTATCCAAAAGGGCTGGCCTCGGCGCAAGATGGGCTTTCTTGAGCTTAGCTCCTGAGTGTGATGGTCCTTATTGTTCCTGGGGATCTGAAGGTCCACAGACTTCAGCTCCAGGACTGCCACTTGGAGAAAGAGGACAGGTCACTGTGCCACTGCCACACCTGGGTCATCCTATGGAACTTGACTCTAACACAGAAAGCTTCCTACCCCCAGCTGAGCGTTTTGGTCTCTTGGCCACTAATTTCATGACCCAGCTTCAAAGGGAAATTTAGCAGATCCTGGCCAGGAATGGGAGACCATGGATCCTGGTGGTCTCCAAATGTGGACCCAGAATCACAGAGCTGGAAGATTGTTGTCCCAGAGAGAAAAATGATCCCAGATCATGGGAAGTTGCTCTATCATCCTGCTGGTATAGGAATAAACAAGAGTTTTATATGAATTAAGCCAATGAGCTGACTGGAGGCTGGGCAAGTCCGCTATAGGGCAAGTCCTTGTTTCTGGGTACAGGAGAGGCTCAGGATTGCTTGGAACTTAATGATTATCAGTCACATTTCAGATCTATGATGAAGGCACTATGGGTTTACACCAGCTGTGTGTAGCACAGTGGGCAAGAGTGCAGGTCTGGAGTGACTCGGCCCCAGCAAACGGCTTGTGAGACCTTGAACAAATTGCTTGAGATCCCTAGACATCAGTATCTTGGTCTGAAAACTGGTGAGATAGTCATATTCGCATTTCCCAGAGTTTATGTGGGCTTTAAGTAAGGATGCATGTGTGATCATCATCATCTCACCAAGCATGAGAAAGCCCCAGGAATCCTTAGTTATCCTGAGTAGTGGTGACCATGCAACTCACTTTGCATGTGCTTTGCTGTTTTGCATGATGATGCTTATATTCCACTTATTTTTTCATTTTTTTTTATGTGTATGAGTGTACCGTCTGCATGTAGGTTGGTGCACCTGTGTCATTCTGCAGAGGTCAGAAAAGGGTGTCGGATTCCCCTGGAACTGGAGTTAAGGACGGTTCTTAGCCGTCATGTGGGTACTGGGAATTGAACCCGGGTCCTCTGTAAGAGCAGTTGGTGCTCTTAACCGCTGAGCCATCTCTCCAGCCCATGTATATTCCACTTATTGCCAACATAAATCCAATAGGCCCAGCCTATTAGTAGGTTATGGGGTAAATTTGAAGAAAGGTGACCAAGGCTGACAAGATTGATGGCCTGAATTCAACCCTCATGCTAGAAGGGGGAGAACTGACTTCTATGAGTCAGCCTCTGAATGAATTCTCTCTCTCTCTCTCTCTCTCTCTCTCTCTCTCTCTCTCTCTCTCTCTTTCTTTCTCTCTCTCTTTCTCTCTCTCTCTCACACACACACATATACACAAGCACGCACATGCGCAATGAATCAATCAATAATTTTTTTAATGACCAATAAGAAAAACAGAACAAGGGCTAGAGAATGGTTCAGTGATTAAGAACACTGCTGTTTGCCGGGTGTGGTGGCGCACGCCTTTAATCCTAGCACTTGGGAGGCAGAGGTAGGCGGACCTTTGTGAGTTCAAGGCCAGCCTGGTCTACAGAGTGAGTTCCAGGACTGCTGAGCTATAGGAAGACCCTGTATCAAAAAGACCAAAAAAAAACAAAACAAAACACTGATGTTCGTGCAAGGACCCAGGTGCTGTTCCCAGCACCCATGAGGCAGATAACAACTGTCCATGACTCCAGTTACAAAATATCTGACGCCCTCTTCTGACTTCCACAGGCATTGCATGTACCCATGGTGCACTATGGTGCATACACACAGGCAAAACACTGTGCATAATGTGAATTGTGGTATTTATAGTGGAAAGTTTGAAAGCAACTAACCTAGATCCTATAGGAAACTGATTATATCTCATGTTTTTAAGGGGCCAGAAATGTCCATACCGAGACCACTGAGCTTCCCAGGAAGCTTACTCTCCATTTACCCACCTCTGAGGCCCACCTCCCTGAAATCACATGAACCCCAAAGAATCATGAACGTACCTGGAGCCCTAACGTGCTTGTACATGAGGGAAAAGGGCTGGGCCAGCCTTTCCTGGATGCTGTTCCCACCTAGACAGAGTTTAGGGGCAGCTTGCTCAACACTTCCTTAGCCAACCTCTCTCAGCTTAGAAAGCAAAGGGGTAGAGGAGGGCAATGTCTTCTCTCCAAGCCCAAGGCCTCGGTGCGTGGAGAAACACGTTCGCCATCAGACCTAGGTTTTCTTTCTATTGCACTTAATAATTATGCATCTGGCTCACTAAAGGGCTTTTCATGTCAAGGAGACATGGCTTAGAACAAAAGGAAGGGCTTCCAGTGAAGCCAGACAGGAAAGCTTGGTAGCATCAGGAAAAGGCTCAACAATGCAGGAAATCCAGTAGAATCAATTAGAAAACCACGTCAGCACCCACAAGCCCTGACTTGGTCACAGTCCCACTGAAGTTAATGACATGAGTAAGAGGAGAGGCGAGCCTCAGACACAAGACTCCTGGCGCTTACTTGATTAATACGAAGACAAGGGTACAAAAGGATGAAATTATATCCTGGTGTATTATCAGCCTTAAAAACAAAAAGACATTGAGGCAGCTGTCTGCCTGTGAGGAATTCTGTGAAGCAAAGCTTCTGTCTTCTAAAAAGCCAAAACCCGGGATGGTCTTGCTCCTAGGAGGGCTCCGAACCCTGCTTGGGTCTTGGCTCCAAGGCAGTCAGAGCACAGGGATTCCCTCCGCTGCTGAAGATGCTGCACTCCTTGGTCCCTGGCTTTCACCATACCTTTATTCTCTGTAGCACATTTGCTAGCTTCTAGAGCTTAGCCCCACGAAAGCAGAGACCGTTGTCATCTTGAACATGGATTCCCCCATGTCTGGAACCAAGCATAGTACCTAGTTTCAGAAAACCGTGTTGTGCTCATGGAGTTCTTACCACAGGCCAGTGGTTATGTCGTCATAACCACTCTGTGATGGAGTGTTAACATCATTCCTGACATTGAGGAAACGCTGGACAGAACTAGGATTCAAGCCCAAGTGCGCTGGCTCCAGAGCCTGCCCCCTTCACCTTCGCCATCTCCTTTGTTCCCTGGCAGGTGGAAGCTAAGGAGAGTTCACTGAATGGACTGGCACAGGGGTGCAGGAGTTTCGGGGACTGATCCATTCAAAAGGCCACAAAAAGGGATTATAGTTGTTCAAAATGTATACAAGTGACTCTAAAGACTAATTTACAGAATCACAAGTAAATATAAACTAAAACACCAAAGAGTTCCTTATTTGATCTATTAAACTATTTCAAATAACAGTAACCTATTTGTGGAAGGTATATGGAAACATATTGCCTCATATATGATGGGAGTATAAGTAAATTCATGCAGCCTTTTTAGAGACAGGGGAGCCTTGGAAAGCTGGCTAGGTAGACTAGCTGAATCAGAAAGCTCTGGGTTCAGCGAGAAGACCCTCAATATAGAATGTAGAGAGTGGGCCAGGCGTGGTGGCGCACGCCTTTAATCCAAGCACTCGGGAGCCAGAGGCAGGCGGATCTCTGTGAGTTCAAGGCCAGCCTGGTCTATAGAGTGAGTTCCAGGACAGCTGGGGCTACAGGGAGACCCTGTCTCAAAAATACCAAAAAAAAAAAAAGAAAAGAAAGGAAGAAGGGGCTGGAGGATGGTTCAGTGGTCAAGAGCACTGGCTGCTCTTGCAGAGGACCCAGGTTCAATTCCCAGCACCCACAACCATCTTTAAGTCCAGAGGGAGCCAACGCCCTCTTTGGTTTCCAAGGACACTGCACAACACACACAAAAAAAGGGAGAATGTAGAGAGTGATGGAGGAAAATATCTGACTATAAACTCTGGCTTCCACTTGTGCATCCATACATGCAAACACACACACACACACACATACACACACAATAAAAGAATAGGGATAAATGTAAAGGACAGGAACAGTATATTATAGAAATTTGTAGGAAATTTTCCTTCCCACTTAATAATTATGCATTTCCCAAGCTTTTGTTTGGAACAGGCTTTCCTTTTCTATTTGGCAAAGAGTTACTTTGATTAAAGACAAGTTTTGAGCAGGAGCGGCAGCATCAAAGCTGTACTTCAGGATTAATTCAGCTATGGTGTTTAATGCAGACTGGAGGGGAAAGGACACGGGTGGGGAAGGCAGTGAGAGGTCTGTTGCAACAATCTCAGCCGAAGGCTGCTTGAGGACCTGCGTACAGCTGTCAGTAAGAGGAAAACAGGGACCACCCTACGTGCACATGGGACCAGCCTCTACGGGTATGTGGCAGTTAATAAATATGTGTTGAAATACTTTGATTTTCAGGGCTTCCTAAGGCCCCAGCAGGTGAAGATCGGAGCCAGTAAAGGAATCCATCGCTGAGACCAGGATGCTCCAGGTGGAGACCCAGACGGTGAGTAATATGCATCACAACCAGGACGAGAACTGAACTCTGCCAGCAAAGACCAGGTGGGCTCAGTTTGGTCCTTTTTAATATACATATAATTTTTGTTTTATGTGTATGAGTGTATTGTCTGCATGTGTGTGAGTGCACCCATGTCATGCAGTACCCACAGAATCAGAAGAGGGTGTTGGATTCCCCTGAAACTGGGGTCATGGCTGGTTTAGCCACTATGTGGGTGCTGGGAATTGAACCCAGGTCCTCTGCAAGAGCAGCCATCTCTCCATCTCCTGGTCCTTTTGTCTTTACATGTGTTCTAGGTTTTTCTCTTTTTCTGCCAATTACTTGTTTGAGGACTTTAACATATACTGTTTTCATTTCTTTGCTCTTCAAAACTGGGAATGAGTGTATCTGTGCAAAAGTTTATGAAGAGATTCCTATGTGGTATGATTACTGGACTCTTCTGTACTTCTTTAAGCATTTGAGGATAAAAATGTCTAAAACTCAAGAAAAACTTGACATGTATTTCTTCCTAAAGTCCTTCCTAACCATTTCAGAGCATGGGGACATCTTAGCACTTGCAGTGATAGTTATAAATGTAGTATGTAGTATGTAGTATGTAGTGTGTACTAACCATTATTATCCCCCAGACTTCATGTGCATTATGTCCCTCTACTCCTACAGCTACCCCATGAGCTATTATCAACTCAGGGTAAGTGGAAGGAAGGTCAGTGAGGTTAAGTAACTTGCCCAGTATCACCTACTTAGTAAGTGGCAAATTTGACATTGAAAAGAACCTAGCTCTTCACTTCTGGCACATACACTACTAGTGTGGAAGGCTTGTGTCTTTTCCTCCCAGACAACCATCAACCTTTTTGTGCTTCCTTCAAGTGAAGAAATGAGCAGCCCTAAGAGAAGCTGCTTTACTGGAAGAGCTAGGAAACCCACTCCCTATCCAGACTCCTCTAGAGTGCCCAGAGTGCCCACACAGCACCGTGAAAACCATATCTCCATTTCTATTCTAAGGTATCAAAGAGTGCAGAAGCTGAGGCTGAGATGAGGCTCAGTTAGTAGACTGCTTCTGTAGCACTCATGAAGCCCTAGGTTCAATCCTCAGCATCACATGGCTATGGGGGCCGCACACCTGTCATCCCAGCACTCGGGAAGAGGAAGCAATAGGGTCAGAAGCTCAAGGTGATCCTCAGCCAGCCTGGATTACATAAAACCCTCTCTCAAAAGACCAAAAAACAAAACAGTGTGTGAAAGCTCTCAGGTAGCTCACTAGGTCAGTACTCACATGATCCCCTGCTCAGCAATTTCTTAGGCTCCGAGCCACTTATTTTTCAGCTAATCTCTAAATTGCTTCCTTAAAATATTTTGCTTAATGATGTCTGTCTTATTATTTGTTTAATTGTTTACACCCAGAACCCAGCAGTTTTCAGTAGCGTCTAGAGAAAGGAGTTCCTCCCCGGGTTGCACAGGTTAAATCATTGTCTTCTTCTTCATATATTAAAGTAGCTATAAATATTAAGGTATCATTGTTGCTATAGTCATAAAAATGAAAACTAAAGCCACAATGAAATCCGTCTTTGATCTATTAAAATAGTTGAAACAATAACAACCTATTTTGTTGATAGTGTGTGGAAATGGACTGTGGGATTATAAATTCGTACAGACTTAAAATCAGTTGGTATCCATCAAAACTTTAAATTGCCTTTGCTCCAGCAGTTGTCTTTGTTTTATTTTTTAAGTTTTCATTACAAATTTTCTGCATGTCTATGAACAGTCCCATCATCTGAACTATCCACCGAAGCACTGTCTATGAGAGCAAATACTAAAAGCTAAATTTTCATCAATAAGAAATAGTAAAAAGCTAACATTTATTAAACAAATTGTGCTTATACATCCTGCTCAGATTTCCCAAGAACATTTCAGCTCCAAATTTTAAAGACAGGATTCTTTAAAGCATCAAGGAAGAAAATGAATGGCTGCATGATTTGTGCCCCAAGATCCAAATGAAGGTGAAGAATAATAGGAGGAGACGGAGTACACAGAGAGCCACCCAGTGCCAGCTTAAGCTCCCTCATCTCCCGGCACCCCTCCCTCTCCAGACTTCTCCCTTCTCTTGACTTAACACCTCAGAAAAGTTAGAGAGATCCCCAGTACTCACCGGGATGCATCTCTCTCCTGTCAGTCAAGCAGCCAGCATTACGATTCTAGACCCGATGTCTCTGAGCTTTTAGAGCCATCCTGTCCTACCTTCATGGAGTCGGGTGGGGCTGCCACTTCCTCCTCCTCCTCCTCCCATCCCTTCCCTGACATTTCCCGTTGTCCCGGGTGACTTCTAGCTTAAGGAAAGCAGCTCTGTCTTAAGCCTTTTAAACACTTGCTGAGGGGTTTGTGTCTGTTGCTTCCCATTAAGCTGACAAGCACCCAAATGGTGTGGAAGACAAAGCTTGGCTTGAATCTGTCCTGTACTCTTCTGTCTGTCCAGGCCCCAAGACCCCATTCATTCGGGACTAGCTAGGCTGGCATCACTCAGAGGTGTCAGTGGTGAGACTGGGATGTGTAGGAGACAGAGCATTGGAGGAAGGTAAGAGACAGCAAACAGTCACGGGAAAGTTTGTGCAGCTCATATTCTCCTTAGGACTGAGAGGACTTTGCATATTGGAGGAAAAGAACCACCCTGAAATGGTTGGTGGATTATCCAGTCCGTAAAAGTAGAGCTGGTTTCCAGTGATAGGGAGAGATGTCTCTGATAAGACATTAACTGTGCTGGGGCTGGAGAGATGGCCTAGTGCTTAAGAGCACCGACTGCTCTTGCACGCGGATGGAGGCTGAGAGCCGTCTGAAACTCCAATTCCAGGAGAACTCCAGTTCCAGGGGAATCTGATGCCCCCTTCTGACCTCTGCGGCATTGCACGACACGGGTGTACAGACCTGCATGCAGACAGTACATTCATACACATAGAGAAAAATAAATAAGAAATTTAAAAAAAAATTAAAAAAAGACATTAACTGTGGCGGGTGTGAGTTAGAAATGGCTCAACAGTTAAGAACATCTGCTGGTCTTGCAGAGGACCTGGGTTTGATTCTGAGTGCCCACATGGTAGCTCATAAAAATGATGCAATTATTAAAATATAGAATATAAGAAACTGGAGGGCTGGAGAGATGGCTCAGCAGTTAAGAAAACTGACTGCTCTTGCAGAGGACCCTGGTTCGATTCCCAGCACCCACATGGCAGCTAAGAACCATCTTTAGTGCTGGGCATGGTGGCATATGCCTTTAATCCCAGCACTGAGGAGGCAGAAGCAGGTGGATCTCTGTGAGTTCAAGGCCATCCTGGTCTACAGAGCGAGCTCNGTCCTAGTTGCATTGCGTGAAAAAAAAACTTACAGGGGGAGGAAGGGGGTAAAGCAAGGGACTAAAGGGGGGCGATAAAGGGACGGCATGGGGGCTTGGGACACTAAGCGGGGGAGCGATGGCTGAGCCCCAGGGACACATGGAAATAAAGAGAATCAACTGGCTGCAGGGTAGCCCAGACTCCCAGGCAGAGCGCAGGACATCGGGAGCACCACACACAGGACACCAATCACATGAACTCAAAACTATCACAGACACTCACAGACAGACACCACACACCGACATCCACATACAGGACACCACACACAGGACACCCCACACAGACACCACAGACCGGAACACCTACAGGACAGGGACACCACACCCCAGTACACCACACCACCTGACACCACAGCAGTACACCCCACCACAGACACCACCACAGACAGACAGACAGACAGCACACACCGCGCACCACTAGATCAGGCATCCACAGGACAGACAACCACCACACCCGACACCACGAGACAGCCACCAAGACAGGACACCATCACAATAGAAAGCCACATACAAGAAAACCTACATACAGACATCCACAGACAGACACACCTACACACAGTCACCACAGACACACACTCATACAACAGAACCAACCATCACAGACACCACATAATCATACACCACACATACAGTAAACCACACATGCACTCCTCACACATACCACACATACATACACCACACACATTTCACCAACCCCATATCACCACATAACATAAACCAAACACATACAAACATAACATACACCACATACATAACCACCACATACATACACCACATACATATACCAAATGAGCCAAAAAAAAGACGAGAAAAAATAAAGAATAAAAAATCCTTTTAAAAAAAGCGACAAAGTAAGCAACAGGGTGGGAAAAAAGACCATAACAAGAAAATCAAGGGCGTGTGTGTGGGTGTGTGTGATGTGTGATGTGTGTGTCTTACCAGATTGACAGTTTAGAAATAAGCAGAAGTTTCCATTTAACATTCCCGGGGGAGGATTTAGGTGTTGTTTTCTTTCCCTCTTTATTTTCCCTCTCCTTCTTGAAAGAGCCTCTTCCATTTGCGTCAAAGAATTCAGTGCTTGGAGATAAGCAGGAGCTATTTACACACACATTGGCTGCGGCCAAAGGTGTGTGAGAGGTGGCTTAGTTACCAGGTATCTTTTGTGACTCCTGAAAAAATTTTCTACAAACTGTTGTTAATCACAGCTTCATTGTCTCATTGTGCTTTACTGCGTGGAGTGTACTGGGGAAAATGGTCCCCAGTCAGACACATCAAACTCTCTCATTGTCAACTATTTCATGAGCATCCACAGGCTTTGTCAAATTTGCTCTACTTTTGCTCAGAAAAATAACTAGTCGCTAGTGCCAGAATTCCTTTTTGTTCTTGTTTTTGTTTGGAGAAGGGAAGGGGCTTGGGTATTTGGGTTTTGAGACAGGATCTCACTATGTGTAGCTCAGGCTGGTCTTGCAGTCATAATTCCTGTGCCTCAACTTCCCAAGCAGTGAGATTACAGGGATATGCCACTGCTCCAAGAAATATATATATATATATATATATATGAAGGCAGAATTTTTATGCATAATTTAATTAATTAATTAATTAATTAATTAATTTTTTGAGACAGGGTCTCCCTGTAGCTCTGGCTGTCCTGGAACTCACTCTTTAGACCAGGCTGGCCTTGAACTCATAGAGATCCACCTGCCTCTGCCTCCCAAGTGCTAGGATTAAAGGTGTGTGCCACCAGGCCTGGCCTAAATTTTTTATTTATTTTTATTTTATGTATATGATTGCTTTGCGTGCATGTAAGTGCACCACATGCAATACCCCACCGAGGCCAGAAGAGGGCATCAGATCTGCCTGGAACTGGAGTTACTAGGGTCCATGTCTGTTCCAGGAACTGAACAAGTCCTCTGGAAGAGCAGCCAGTGCTTTAATCGCTCAGCCATCTCTCCAGCCCCATACTGCTTTTGTGGCTTTTTGTTTTTTGTTTTTTGAGACAAGATATTTTTGTAAGTAAAAATTTCTATATAAAACAATTTGAAGATAAAACTTTAACAATGTAATGATTTTTGTCAGGTGAAAACAAGCTTTCACATCTCAAATGTTTATTTGATTATTTTTTTTATTTGTCACTTTGATTTTTATTTTGGGGCTTAGATGGTGCTATAGTTAGAAAATCCTCACCAAAACTCATGCTGGTTACTGGAGAGATGGCTCAGTAGTAAGAAGCACTGGCTGCTCTTGCACAATACCTGGGTTCAAATCCCAGTACCCATATGGTGGCTAACAACTAACCATCCATAACTTCTGCACCAGGGTATACTACACCATCTTCTAGCCTCTATGGGCACTGCACAAGATAGGTGTGCTTACATATGTGCAGACATAGCACTTATACACATAAAGTAAAGTTTAAAAAAACTCCTGTCGAGCCGGGTGTGGTGTCGCACGCCTTTAATCCTAGCACTTGGGAGGCAGAGGCAGGCAGATCTCTGTGAGGTCAGAGATCTGGTCTACATAGTGAGTTCAAGGTCAGCTGGGACCCTGTCTCAAAATTTAAGCCTTGTGGTGAGGTAGTAAGAGATGGTTAGGGCATGAAGGCTCTGCCCTCATGAATAGATTGATCCATTACTGGATTCAAGGATTGAAGAGTTCATTGATCATCGCTGAGTGGGTGTGTTATAAGAGCAATTTTAGCTCTGTCTTTTTGGCATTTGAAGCTCTGTACCACCTTGGAACATATATAGAATACTCACCCATCAAGAAGACCCTCACCAGATGCAGACCCTGAACTCTTGGTCACCCAATGTCCAGAACTAAATGCTGAATAAACCTTTATGATTGATAAGTTTCTCAGTTTGTGGTATTCAGTTATAGCAACAGGAAATGAACTAAGACAGATGAGAAGAAAGGGTTTCTCTAAGACAAAATTAAACACAACATTTTTGTCTGGATCAATGAGAGAATTTCCACTTGGTCAATACAAAAGGTCTCATTGTAAGACTGAATGCCTCAGTTTCCACTACGACAGCTGGCCTGCTGTATCTACAGGTTGTCCAACCCTGGATTCAGCCAAAAGCAGATAGAAAATATGCGAGAGTACAGGGAGGCACTTGTGCAAGGTGCTGTCTGTGGTGTGCTGCAGAAGGCGGCATGGAGAGGAACTCAGGGAGATGAAGATGATTTAAGAGACAGAGTTAGGTTTCCAGGCTAAAGCTGCAGCATGACGAAGGTGGGAAAGCGGAGGACAACTGGGGCTGCTTTGGCATAGAAAGTGCTGCAAACTTGCTCTTTTTTTTTTTCAAGACAGGGTCTCCCTATAGCCCCAGCTGGCCTGGAACTCACAGAGATCTACCTGCCTCTGCCTCCCAAGTGCTAGGATTAAAGGCATGCACTACTATGCCCTGCTTAAAGACGGTTCTTAGCCATCATGTGGGTGCTGGGAATTGAACCCAGATCCTCTGTAAGAGCAATCGGCACTCTTAACTACTGAGCCATCTCTCCAGCTCCAAAAACTTACTTCTTATAGCACCTGTTTCAGCAGGGGGGAAAGGTGGTGTCAAAGCTTGGGAGCCGCACTTGCAGACTCAGAGCTGCCTTTCCCATGCTTTAGATTGTAACCTTGTATAGTTGTTGGTGATAAAAGAAACAGAGTTTTTGAAGACTTCTAGATTATTTTTCTAACCTACACTGGTCACTTATACATTATTGCCTTCCCTACCTGGCATTCTAGCTAATCAGCTATATAGGAAAAGTAATTTCTTTTTGGGGAGGGATCTTTTTTTTTGAGACAGGGTCTCCCTGTAGCTCCAGTGGTCCTGGACCTCGCTATGTAGACCACGCTGGCTTTGAACTCACAAAGATCCGGCCTGCCTCTGCCTCCCAAGTGCTAGGATTAAAGGCGTGTGCCACCACACCCGTCGAAAACCAATTTCTAATTGTTATGATCAACTGACTAAATTATGTTCAATACCCATGGCAGTACTAATCCTGTTTTCTTTTTTCAGTGTGAAGGCCTGAAACTGGGGCCTTATGCATGCTAGACAAGTATTCTACCACTGAGCTAGATCCCCAGACTCTCAAGCCCTCTCTTTAACTGACCACATCATAGCCAGTTTGCTCAGTAAATTTTTCTCTATAAGACAACACATGCCCTATTCAATTAAGTTTTAAAATTAGCTTCTAGGGGCTAGAAAGATGGCTCAGCAGTTAAGAGTAACAGCTGCTCCTGCAGAAGACCGGGTTAGATTCCCAGCACTCACATGGTGGCTAACAACCCTCCATAAATAAATAAATAAATAAATAAATAAATAAATAAATTAATTAATTAATAGATAGATAAATAAAAATTAAAAAAATAAGATAAATCATAAAAGTAAGAGATGACCTTTCACAAGGTGAGATTCATATTGTGTTAGAGAACACGAAAGGAGTTGCTACTAAGCTGCCCAAGAAGACATTCCTATCTATGGAGAATCTGTCAGAATTCAGCCTCCTTCTCCCTTATTCTTGATTATTCACAGAAAACTGAAAATATCATATCCAACCTAAGCCAATGAGGTCACCCACCTACTTACAACTGGCTTTTACTGTTCCAGAGTCCAGGCTCACCGCAGTCCGCAGACTCTGCCCCCTTTCTGTCCACCGAGCTCCTCTCCAGCACCATCACCCTTGATCTACCTCTCGGTATCTTGTTGATCTTCTCTACTAAACTCTTAAACTAAAGCTGTTCTCCAAGCCATCCCTTCCCTGGCCACTCCAGCCTTCTCTTCCGAGCTTGTCTGAGGCACTGCTTCCTCACACACAGAGGCTTCCTCTGCTTAGCTGAGCTCTCATGAACAGCACTGTTCTTCTCAGGCTAGGAATAGTCACTTGCACCCTTTATCTTCGTCTCTAGTCTCCCTCATTTCTGTATGTTCACTCAGATGATCCCACCTGAACCATCTGAGCATCTGTAAACTCAGGCCAATTCTCCAGGGCGCACCATCCTCCCCCATGAAGTTGGCTTGAAGTTGAATGCTTCCCAGTATCCTTTCTCTCCAAGTCCCGGAGAGAAAGGATACTGGGAAGTATCCTGGTTGCTTACTTTTGTCCATAGAACAATCTTGCTTTCACAACAGCTGGTACCTGCCTGGAGAATAAAAACTCAACCACACTCTTCAGGGGTGAGTTAGTTGGCTCCACCAGGCAACTCCTTAGCCAGGTCTACAACCTTCGAGGTTCACAGTTATATAGACAGGAGTGTGAGGCAGGAGGAGTTGTGAAATGAGATCAGCCACACCCTCTACCCAGGATCAGCCGCTGAGCCCCTGCTCTTAAGTCTTGAGTTCCCATCTGGAAGATTCCTTCCTGGTGAAGACCTGTGCCTGTCCTGTCTCTGCCTGCCTGACAACAGTCTGGCCACCCTGGGCCTCTTAACTTGTTTTAATAAGCAATACCCAAGGATAATAGTTCTGGTTGATCCCAAATCTCCCCAGCCCTGTCTCCTTTTACTGGAATGTTTTTGTTTTTCTTTTTATTAAAATTTTTTTTTAATTTTATTTATTTCTGTATCTGTATGAATGTACTGTCTGCATGCAAGCTTGTGCACCCGTGTCGCGCAATGCCGTGGAGGTCAGAAGAGGGCGTCGGATTCCCCTGGAACTGGAGTTCTCCTGGAATTGGAGTTTCAGACGGTTCTCGGCCGCCATGTGGGTGCTGGGGATCGAACCTGGGTCCTCTGCAAGAGTGGTCGGCGCTCTTAACCGCTAGGCCATCTCTCCAGTCCCTACTAGAATGTTTTAAAGGCATGTTCTCTCTTTGTAGCCCAGGCTGGCCTCCAACTCACAAATCCTGCTGAGTTATCCTCCTGCTGTGGGCTACCTCACCCTGCTAAGGACATTCTTTTGCCTTTGGAGATGACAGAGAAAGAGTATTGGAGTCTTTCCCGGTTTCTGCATCTAAATCCTAAGATAGACATTAATGTCTAATTCTGCTACCAACAACCCAGTGAGCTTGCCTTGATACATGTTCTCATATGCCCCATGCATTTCATTCACTGATTCCACAAGCAGTTGGTGCATGCTTGTCATGGATCAGATAGATACTTTTCAGACTCTTCACATACAGTCATACAGTTAAGCATATGAAGATATACCAAGTTAGAACACAGTGTTTGGGATCAGATGATATGTGATTCACAAGGGGATACATAGAATTCTGCCCTTGAAAATTCCCTGGGAGACTATCTCACATAGATAACCATATTTAAGAGCATCAGAAATGGCAGGTACAAAGAGCAACTGCACAACCTCAAGCCAAAGAGAGATGTGCCTTATAAGCTGCAACAGACCAGAGGGAAGAGCAGTTCGAAGCTAGGGGCCCACACTAATGATGGGTTCTTATTTGGGACATCAATACAGCTCATATACTCACTGTTAACTATTCTAAAGTTGATTTAGTGGCCGTAGTGATTTCTCTACATGTCCCCAAGAAGAACATGAAGATATTAGTTAAAAGTGGCAGTTTTTAAGCTCTCTGGGCTACCATGTTCCCCAGAGGGTATTAATGTCATCCTAGGGAGTTTATAAGGCCCTAGAAAGCCTTCCCTCTACGTATTTGACAAGTAGTTTTATCAACTGTTCCCAAGAGCTGGGTCCTGAAGGTGCAGCAGTAAAAATATCAGATATGGGGGCTGGAGAGATGGCCTAGCTGTTAAGAGTGCCCACCAACTGCTCTTGCAGAGGACCTGGGTTCGATCCCCAGCACCCACATGGTAGCTGAGAACTGTCTTTAACCCCAGTTCCAGTGGAATCTGACACCCTCTTCTGACCTCCACAGGTGCACAAACCTACATGTAGACAGTACATTCATACACATAAAAAATTAAATTAAATTAAAAAAGATATCAGATATAATCCCTCTGTGGGGCAAATTTACATTTTACCAAGGATGGCAGACACCTCAGAGTTCGTTCCTTCCCACTGAGCAAGTATACAGTGTTTTGAAACTATGTGTTGTGAGGCTCTGTGTACTTTGGGGGTGGAGGATGGAGACAAGAAGTCTCTTGTGACAAATGTTTTGAAGATGAGTGGGGATTCTGAGAATGAGATGGTGACGTGTGAGTAGTGAGGAGCTTTCCTGCCAAGGGCAGAGCTGCACGAACTCGCCAAGGTAAAAAGAAACAGAAAACATGTGCAACCCTATAGGTGCTTCTGGAAGACTGAAGTGATGTAAGGCATTCTCAAATTTCACTTTTTTTTTTTCCTAAGCATAATGGGAAATCACTAAAGATTTGAAGAAGGATAGTGAATTGAGATTTGCTTTAAAAAGATCATTATCTACATTGGTTAAAAGGTTTTAATAAAAATGGTAATATATTTAAGCTAATTGGAAAAAAAATAAAAAAAATAAAAAGATCATTCTGGGCCAGGCATGGTGACGCATGCCTTTAATCCTAGTACTTGGGAGGCAGAGGCAGGCAGATCTCTGTGAGTTCAAGGCCAGCCTGGTCTATAAAGTGAGTTCCAGGACAGCTGGGGATACTTTTGTCTCAAAAATACCAAACAAAACAACAACAACAACAAAACAATCATTCTGGCATTAATGTGGAGGATGGATGGGGAGGCAGGCAAGGGTGGGCAGGAGAAATCCATTGGGAGATTCCTGAAGTAATTCAGACAAGAGCCAGACCAGGGCACATTACCTTTAGAGTTGTTCTCAGTGAAGAATTCTAGTATCATTTAAAAGTAAAATTGGCAAGCCATGGTGATTACTGGATATATGGAGTAAGAAGACGCCGTAAGTGCTGGGGTTCTCGGCCTCATGTTTTCCTTTGAAATAGGTAAAAACAGAAGGTGAGAATATAAGTAATCATTGGTGTTGAGGGTTTGGATGAGGGCACAGGGGATGGTTATAGAGTGAGAAAAGAGCCCAGGGCAGGTCCTTAAGGACTCCAGCATGAAAGGTTGGGTAGACGGTAGGGTTAACAGAGCCAGACAGGCAGGAGGAAAGCAGAGGAGATTATCCCAAGAATCCAGAGAAACAGACAAGAGTTTTAGGCAGCAGGGAGAGCTTATTGGCATGAAGTGCTGAGGAGAAATCGACTATTAAAATCTGAGAAGCGGGCTGGAGAGATGGCCTAGCGGTTAGGAGCGCCGACGCTCTTGCAGAGGACCCGGGTTCGATCCCCAGCACCCACATGGCGGCCGAGTGCCATCTGAAACTCCAATTCCAGGAGAACTCCAGTTCCAGGGGAATCCGACACCCTCTTCTGACCTCCGCAACACATATTAAAATCTGAGAAGCGGGCTGGAGAGATGGGCCATAAGCTCGTTATGGAGCGCCGACCGTATCTGCAGAGGACCGGGTTCGCATCGCCCAGCAACCACAGCATGGCGCTGCCGAGGTGGCCGTCTGAAACTCCCAATTCCAGGAGCAAACTCCAGTCCCAGGGAATCCGACACCCTCTATCTTGACCTCCCCGCAGGCATATTAGAACACGACACCGGATGCTGCACAACTTCATGCAGACAGTAGCATTGCATACACATATCAGAAACAAAAAAAAAAACAAGAAACTGAGAAGCATTTCCCTGAGCTTGTAAGTGTGGAGAGCGTATTTGGTACCTTTGTGCGAGAGAATTTTTGATGGTATAATGGCGGGAAAGAATAGAGTTAAGGACAACATTGGAGAAGAGGAAAGGAAGACAAATATTAAGGCAAAATTGAGCATTGATTCTTTTTGCCGACTTATTTTATTCTTTTATCAATAACGATAACTATCAAACGACACAATTTCATGCGCCATTCAAAAGCAGAGAGCAACCGCCCGAAAAGGACATTCTGTGCAATTCACAGAGATGATCTACATTAGACCATACTTTGACGTTATTTTCCTATTGTTGTTATTTATTTACGTTCTTTTTTGTTCTTTTTGAGACAATGTCTCCTGTAGCCCCCGGTGTCCGGGACCCCGGATAACACCGACTACTTAGGCCCGGCTGGCCTTGAGCTCCCCGCTCTACCGGCCTCCCTCTACCAATGCCAGCCCAGCTGTCCTGGAACTCCCTCTGTCGACCAGGGCTGGCCTTGAACTCACACAGAGACTACCTGGCCGCTAAAACGAGTCCCGGGTGCTAGGATTAAAGGGCGTGCGCCACCACTCCCATCCCTCATATTTTTGAGGTTTTTTTTTTAAAAGATTTTTTTTTTAATTAATTTTATTTATTTCGTATATGTATGAATGCACTATCTGCATACAAGTCTGTGCAACCGTGACATGCAATGCCGCAGAAGTCAGAAGAGAGTTTTGGATTCCCCTGGAACGGGATTCTCCTGGAATTGGAGTGTTCAGACGGTTTTTCTTCCTCGGCTGCCAGTGT
Organism: Rhizomys pruinosus; assembly: GCA_009823505.1. Taxonomy (NCBI): domain Eukaryota; kingdom Metazoa; phylum Chordata; class Mammalia; order Rodentia; family Spalacidae; genus Rhizomys; species Rhizomys pruinosus. The sequence goes on from VZQC01011697.1 coordinate 235,768, forward strand.
GGGTGCTGGGAATCGGGCCCAGGTCCTCTGTAAGAACATCGGGGCACTCTTTTTTTTTAATTTATTTTATTTTTTTTGTATTTACTTATGTGTAATAGTGTACTGCCTGCATGCAGTTTGTGCACCATTGTCCGTGCCCGCAGGGAGGGTTAGGAAGAGAGGCGTGTACGGAATCCACACTGACTGGAGTTCTCCGGGGATTGGAGTTTCAGACGGATCTCGGCCCCGGTGGTGCTGGGGAGCGAACCGGGTCCTCTGCAAGAGCGGAAGTCGGCGCTCTTAAGCACCGCTAGGCCATCTCTCCAGCCCAATCCGAGACCTCTTAACGCTTACAGCTAGTGCCCATACGTTTGAGTTTTTGAAATGAGTGAGCTTAAGTACTGGCAAGCAAAGAAAATAAATACAAGATAGTGAATTCTTAAAAGCACTACTTCACTAAGCAAAGGATAGACTGGGAACCTGGTAACACAAAACAGAGTCAGCTGAGCCTATTTGTGATACGAATATGATCCCAAGAGCCATAAAATTGTCTTCGTTTTGGTGGTGAGAAGTCTTTCAGTGAAACAACAATAACCCTCAGAGAGGTAACACACCTGAAATTAGATGGCTTCCAAACATCCCATAACAATCCCCTAAGGATGCCCTTGGGTCCGGCAACTGGATTCCCGTCAATATATGTCGCCAGGCAGAGACCGGGTATTCCCTCATGTTAAGACTGTCCCAAAGACAAAAAATGCACAAAGCAGCCACAGAAGAGCCATAGTTGTTAGCGCAATGCCTTTAATCCTATCCTCCGGAGGCCGAGGCCCAAAGGCAGATCTTTTGTGAGTTGAAGGCCAGCCTGGTTCACAGAGGGAGGTCCAGGACAGGGGGGGCAAAAAAAAAAAAAAAAAAAAAAAAAAAACATCAAAAAGACAAAAAAAAAAAAAAAAAAAAAAAAAGAAAAGAAGTTTTTGTAAATCAATACCCAACACCAGGACATGAAACCACCTCGTTTAGCTTGAGGCTGGTCCAGCTTCCATGTATTAGTTCGCACTCTATCTCCCGCTTCTCCTTCCCTCCCAGCCCCCCCCCATCTGCAAATTGCATTTTTCTACCATGGGATAAGCAACAGTAATCTTGTTGGAAGTGGTTTACCTTCCAACTGTTTCTCAAGCATGCCATGTTTTTTCACTCTGCTCTGTGTTGCTTTTCTCTCTTCTCCCTGTCATGGACTTGGAGAGTGGGGATAGAGAGCCCATTCTCAGATAAGGGGGCCATGAGGACAACAAGCTTGTGTCAGAAATGCCAATGAGGGGCGGGCAGCCCTGCTTTACCCAGACAGCTTGTCAGTGAGCTCCAACAATTGACCAATGTGTACATTACAAGGGATTTTCTTAGTCTTTTATTTTCTCTACTATAAACCGCTATTCAGCAATGGTGGTGTACTAAAGTAGTGGAGCCCTGCTAGAGGCATGTGAGGGCCTAGGCTCGTCCCAAGAACAGCAAACTGAGCAACCCCAAAGCTCCGGGTTTAAAAATTACAGACCTTTGTTCAGACCTCTATTGTGAAGTATCTAGGTCTTTTTCTTTTTTTTCCCGTCTTTCGTTTTTTCCTATCTTGGTCCTTTTCCACCCCCTCTCTTTTCTTCTTTCTTTCATTCTAGTCTTTTCTTCTTATCTTCTCTTCCTTCTTCCTTTCCTTTTTCTTTATATTTTTGCTTTTATGTCCAAAGGGCCACATCCGAGATCCCGTACCTTGAGAGGAGAAAAGACACACAAGCATATTACACACTAGGGTGATTCTTTAGAAAGCAAGGCATGATCTTGGAGGTGAAAAACGCGTAGCCATAGCATCAGTTTTTTTCCTAAAAACCAATTCCCCATTCCCTTGCCACCGGGTATTTCACGATTTTAAAATTGTAATAGAGAAGTGGGTATGCTCCTGGAAGACCTTTCTCACCAACACTCTGAAGCATTTCATTTGTGGCAACATGAGAAACATGTCCTCTAGAACGATGCACTAGACTTGGCTGCTGTGTTTTTTTTTTTTGCTTTGTTTTGTTTCCAAATAAATAGAAAAATAGTTCTTATATGCTGAGTATCAGGAGAACTTCAGGCATATAAGGGAGAATCTACCCAAGCCAAACAATGCTTTCAAGTTTGGGTGAAGGAAAGATAGTACCTGCAGATACCAGGAAAAGAGCTTTCCCTAACATCCAATAATTGCTGGTAGGAAAGAATGGGGAGGAGATTGATTTAAAGATACAGGACAGAGAAGGAATAATTCAGGGACCTCAAACTCAGAATTCCAGAAGACAGCTAAGTTAAACTACACAAACGAGGCAGCAGGGTGGGAAACATAAAACCATGCTAGAAACTGCCAGAGACTGGAAAACACAGCGGTAGGTGAGGGGAGTCCTGAAACCACAAGGGTAGGGCCTGCCACAGACCAAGTCTGGTAGGCTCCAGGATAGGGGAGTCCTGGGGGTGATGCAATTGTTTTGGATTGTGATATAATTTATAGCCGAACTCCTCTGAGCTCAACTGCAATTGATAGGCATAGATTCTATACTTAATTTGGAATATTGGGAAAATTAATGACCAAACAATTGGAAGTCGGGTAACCCCTAGGCCCCAGTCCTGAGCGCTTGTCGCACTCTGACTGGCACTGGGAATAGGTCCTATCTGGGGGAGTAAAGCGCAGTGGATGGAGAGCGAAGAAGTCCGGGACATTCATGACAGGAAAATGTGTGGAGGTTTTTTGATACGGTGACTTTCTTTTACCCATCAAAGCAAAACGACTAGGGATTCTTTCTTCTTCTGACTATAGGGATAAGCAGTGAAGAACAGATAATATTTAAGAGAAGTGGCAAAGAGTCTGATTAGATACACAGAAGAAATACATAATAAGCTGCCCAGAAAAGGCCTAGGATAGAGAGTAGTAATCCGAGAACCCGTAGAGGTTTTGTTTATACTTATTATGCATTTAAATTCAGTGCATGGCTGACAAAGCAAAAGTGAACAAACAGCTTAATTAAAAGCAAATTTATGAGTCTTTCACATAAAAGAATTATGGAGGTAAGACTGTGGCTGGCATTTCACTACAGCAGGGATCAAAACTTCTTTCTGCTCCAGACTCTTTACACATAGTACCCCTGCAAGGCTACTTCACTGTTTCAGATGGCCACAGAAGTTGTATTGCTGAATCAACAAAAAGTCAACTGCTAAGTTAGTTCTCTTTCAGCAGCTCCTCAACATTTTTCCTGTTCCTATTCACTGAAAACGGTAGTCAGGCATGCAACACACACCTCCATAAGTAGGAGCCTTAGGAGAACATGATCCTTTATATTTGCAACAAATGTGTCCCAAGTGGGACAAAGAAAGGACCTGGGACTAAAGAATATGTTCCTATAGTCGTGGTGAGTTATTACGGTTCGTCTCTTGCACAGATGGTGCTTTCTGTCCCAGTGTGTGACCCAAACTCACCATAATTCGACCGATGAGACTCCTCGAAGGTATGCTATCAGCCTGGGGCGGTTCGGCTTTCTCCTGCATGGCCTGCATGTACTCCTGGGCACTCGTCATCCGCTATCAGCGCGCGACGTGCTAAATTCCCGGGCCCTGGAATATCTAAAGCTAAATATGGAGAGAAAATGGTAGGTAGAGGAAGTTTGGATGGAATAGCAACAGAGACGTATAGTTACCAGCATACCCGCGGCAACGCTGCCAGCCAATCTCCTGTGGAGAGAACGGGGTGGCATCTCTCCAAGTCCCGCGACATGAATCATAAAGCTTCGACTTTTGCATTCCTGAATGGGTGGACTTTGTGCTTAAGCACCTATCAAAAAAGTCAAAAGGAACAAATAGTAAATAGCAGATAGAAGAGGAATAGCAGTTGACAGGAGAGCCGATCATCAAATCAGGCACTTACAACATCCAGTAGAGGTGACTGGAGCAGCCTGATTGAGAGAGCAACCAGGGTAGCATCGTCAGATTGGGGACTTATAAGCTCCCTACGGAAACTGACTGGGGAAGTTGAGGCAATCAATATTTGGGGTTCCTCTATTGATCTTTTTTTCCTCCACAGGAGACGTTCCATGGCTAACTTTCCAGCTTTCGCTTCCCTTTCAAGCCTATAGTTTTTTATTTATTTATTTTATTTATTTATTTTTTTGGTCTTTTTTGAGCACAGGGTCTCCCGCTGTAGCCCCACTGTCCTGGAACTCCTCTGTAGACCAGGCGGGGCCTTGAACTCACAGAATAGCTGCCTGCCCCTGGCTCCCAAGTGCTAGGATTAAAAAAGCGTGCGCCAAACGCCCAGCTCAATGCTATAGTTTGTGGTGAGATGAGCCATAGAACATCTTGGAAATGGTCTGACTTGTATGGTTCTCAAGGACCTATAGGTTTATTTGTTTTGTTTTGGCTTTTTAATTGCTTGGGATATTTCTGTTTTTTTGATTTTTGTTTTGGTCCTCAGTATGTAGACCAGGGCTGGACCTCAGTCCCCACAAAAGGATCGATCTACACAGCTTCCTGAGTGCTAGGAATTAAAATAGCATGTCCCCTGCACCCTGCACCGTGAATGTTTTTGTTATTTGGGGGGTAATTTTGTTGTCCTCTAGTGGGGGCAGGGAATCCTCCATGGACCAAGGAGTCTTTTCGAAGGCACGTTGATACAAACATACTTACTTGGGTCTGAATTGGGGGAAGTTCCAGCTTCTCTCGGTGAGCTCAAACAGTACACCACAATTTTCCAATACATGACAAATGGGAAAATTTGAACGACTTGACACTGTGGTAAAGAGGGAGGAAGGCAAGCTGTGGACAAAGAGCTGCTTTAAAGGACATGAGGCAACGACACTCAAGCTCCAGTGAGCATCAGGGAGTGACAGCAACCAAGGAACAGCTTTCTTGTCCTCTCCTTCCCACCTATTTTTTTTTCCTTAAAGAAAAAAAAAAAAAAAATTTTTTGTTTTTTTTTAATGTGATATGAATGTACTGTCTGCAGTGTAGGTTGGTTCACCCGTGCCGTGCAATGGCTGCGGAGGGTCAGTAGAGGGGCGTCGGATTCCCCTGGATCTGGAGCCAAAGACGGTTCTAGCTGCCATGGGGTGCTTGTAGATTGAACCCGGTTCCTCTGCAAGAACAGTCCCGGCCCATCTTTAACCGCTTTGAGCCATTCTCCTCAGCGACCACCCCCCCACCTACTCCTATTCCAAGGCATTTGTGCCCTATTAGGACCTTCAAGAAGAGTGGACACAGGACAAGACTGGGTCTGACCTTCACGCCCCTTTGACTCTAAGCCGGGACCTGACAGCGACGCCCTTCTGCCCTCCAGGGCTCTAACCCATTGGGCATGTCACATATGTTTCAGACTTAAAAGTAGATAAAAGTTGGCAGAATAGGGTAACCCTGCTCCTGTAATATTCCACCAAACGTGGTATAAATCCAGTCCATGGCAATATCACTAAGCGATACTGCGCAACAAAAAAGAATAAGAGTACTGCATGAGCCAGACCTTACTAAATATAAGTTGTTGGAGGACCTAAAAGCATTATATGAACCGAAAAGAATCATACACAGAAGCAACATAGTATGATTCCATTTATATGTAATATCCAGAATACGTCAATTAATAGATGTAGACATCAGATTAGTAGTTTCCTGTGACTAGTGGTGGGAGAATATAGTGATGTGTTAATGGATATGAGTTTCTTTGGGAGATGGTGAAAATGTTCTGAAGTAGATGGTAGTGATAATTGCATGATATTTTCAATGTACTAGACACCAATGATATATCCACTGTAAAATTATTAAGATGACAAAATTTATGTTATGTGTTAGCACAATAAATGTGTTATCAAGGTGGGTGCACTGCTATGAGCACATGGAGTTCAGTCCTGTGAGGACCTTTGAGGAGCCAGATAGAATATACCTCAGAAGGGCCACCCTGGAGGCCGGAGGGAGACTTCGCTAACAAATCTAGGACACCTCCAGTTAAACTTTGTCCATGTGGCTACCCACATCCCGTCTCTTCCGTTTTTTTCTTACACTCTGGATCTCAAATTATTATTTATTGGATAAATAACAGACTGGTATCTTCAAGTGCTTTATACAGATTCTATCATATACCACTTACCCAAGTTCTCAAAAGTTTAACACAGAGACAACAGGGCAACAGGACATCTTTGGCTCCGCTTAACAGAGCAAGGACCAGGGCTGGCCATCGGACTTTCCTCAGTCTCTTTTGTCTTCTGGAAGAGAGGCCTGATACCATTTCCTTTTCAGAAAAACAAAAAGTAGTTGCCTGCCTTCCGGGTCCACTATCCCGTGGCAACTGGCTGTTCATTGATGGGTTCCTCTCAGACTTCTGCTCCCAGCTACAGGCCCTTTGCTAAGATGTGTGGATGAAGGAAGGTGAATGATCTGGGCCAGTTTAGTCCCCCGCAAAGGCAGTATGGCAATATGTGTGAGGTATGTGTGTGTGTGTGTGTGTGGTGGTTGTAGTTTTAACAATACAATTTGGAGGGAACAACAACACCAAAAGGACTTGGTCAAAGAACTGGCTGAAAAAGTAAACTTCTGCAAAAAAAAAAAAAAAAAAAAAAAAAAAAAAAAAAAATCTTTAAAAGACTGAGAAAAAAAGATATAAACATGTATGGCAGATGCATATAGTTCATGGTGGGGTGGAGGAATGGGAGGAGGAATGACTCTAAACTGGATTGGGAAGTGTTGTAATGATGCACACAACCTCAATAATATAATAAAAAAAGAAAATAATGTCACATTAAAATTTTTTATTTATTATTTTATTATGTGATTGAATGTTAAACGCTGCATGTAGGTGTGTGTGCACCTGGGTTTGCAAATGCATGGGCAGGAGTTCAGAAAGGGTTGGATTCCCTTGAACGAGAGTAGGAAGGTTCTTAGCTGCCATGTGGTGCCGGGGATCGACCCGGGTCCTCTGCAAGACAAGTCTGTGGCCTAAAAAACATGCTGAGCCATCTCTCCAGTCCCCAAGATTTCAATTTGTCCGATTGGCTTTTCCTCCTCTTGCTGCCATTTATGGGAGATAGAAGGGGGCTGGGGGGAACCTGGACAAACACCAAATGCCCAAGTCAGGGGGAGAAGGCCCCTTGGGGATCTGGACACAGGCTGCTGCCATGGAAAGATTTGAGAAACATGCAGAAGCAGAACGAATGAGATCTGATGCGTGTAAGAGAGATGAGAGCCTGAAGGGTGGGGGAAGGAAACCGGGATGATGCAGGACTTTTAACTTAAGTATTAAAGCCAGGCACGGTAGTACACACCATTGAATCCCAGCACTCAGGGACACAAAGGCAGGCACAGCTCTCTGAGATCAAGGCCAGACTGGTCTGCATAGCAAGTTCCCAGGCAGCCGGGGCTACGTGGAGAAAGCCTGTCCTTGAAAGTCGTGGTGGTGACGCCTTTTATCCTAGCACTTGGGAGGCAGAGCAGGCGATCTTTGTGAGTTCAAGGCAGCCTGGTCTATGTAGTGAGTTTCCAGGACAGCCGGAGCTACAGAGAGTCCTGTAGCAAAAAGACCAAAAAAAAAAAAAAAAAAAAAAAATAAGAAAAAAAGAAAGTTCAGGAGAAGGGATCTGAGCAATGGTTCAGTGGTATAGAGCACTGGCTGCTGTACTTGGGTTAGCTTCCCAGCATCCGCAGCAGCTCACAACTGTCCATAACTCCAGTTTTACCAGGGGATCCCAACACCCTCTTCCAACCTGCTGGCGCATTGCATGAACAAGGTCTCTTTACATAATGCAGGCAATACACTTCTTCTACATGTAAAATAAAAATGGCTGTAGAAAAAAGATAATGTTTTAACAATTGTTTGGCCTTTTAAAGCTTAAACGTGTTTTAATGAATATTGATAGTTTCTTGACATCTAAACATATTAACTAATGTTTTGAATAACCACAAATATTACCACCACAAGAAGACAGGTTTGATCTCTAAAGTTTAGAAAGTTCAGTGTCCCGGAATAATTTTCTTTTTACATAACCTGAAAAAATAAAAATTGAAAAACTTTATACACATTTGACAGAACTCTAAGTCAGGGTGTCATCACTATCTTGACAGCTCGTTCTTATAAGATCTCTCAAAGAAATATTCTGGTCAGTTACAGTGGTCTGCTCACAGGACACTGTCCTACAACCTGCTTTCGTGCTCCTTAGAACATTTAGTCAACCCCACACAAGGGAATGTGGAGAGTTTGGAGTTTGGAGAATCAATGACCTGAAGAGGGGAATCAGGGACCAAGCGTAGGCTCGGCCACACTGCCTGCTTTCTTGGGGAGGTTTAGAAAACACGGAGAAAGGCTCTCTGAGCTCCGAGCTCTCACTGACCAAGATCTGAGGATGGCGGTTGCCAGATGATCTGAAATCAATGTGAACTTTAGAAAACAGAACAGGAAACAGTAATGGACTTTGTTTGGAGTGCTCCTTCCTTGTCAAGTTCCTTGCAAGATACTTGCTTGCTTCACCTTTAGGAACACCTTGTGAAATAGGTAATAAAATCAAACCCATTTTACAATTGAGAAAACTATATCTAGAGAGATTCTACTTTTTCCTTCCTCCAGTCACACAGTGGATCCCCAGGTTTCTAAATAGGTTTTCTTTTTATCCAACCATGACTGCCATGAGGGTCGTACATAGGGCATGGACCTTCTCTACAAGAAGTATGGCTCTCTGGTCATCTCACAAATACAGTAATACACACAGTGTTTCTGTGACTAGATTCTGTCTGTGGTCCCTCAGAACTCTTGACAGACAAGTGAAGCACCCTTCCCTGCTCCACATCCCATGGCTTCAGGCTTCCTAAGTCCTTGTCACAGACCCTAGGACTCCACCAGTGTCTGACAATTCCCAGCCTGTTTGAGGAAGGTTCGGCTCACATGTGGAATGAACCCAGACAACTCCCTGAACAACTTTTAAGTGAGAAGAAAAGCACCTGAACTAAGTGATGGAAAGTTTATTTAGAACCTGACAAGAAACCAGGTTGAGATCATTCTGAGTCAGTTTTCAGTGTTCTTAATGATTATTCTGGCTTGGATTCTTGTTGGTTGGAACAGACTTTGTGCAAAAATCATTAAAGTGAGGTGCGGCTGTTCTCTGTCCTACAAGATAAAACCCAGGCCTAGGCAAGAGGCCGGCCAGCATTTAAGAATGGCTACATGGCTAAGCCACTGTTTCAACACTTTCACCACAAGCCCCAAGTGAGAGATGACCTCATCCCTTGAGATGAGTTGTTTGGGGCTCAGAAAAGAACTTTAAACTGCTTTTGTTTTTAAAAGATGTTTTTATTTATTATTTTTATGTGTAATGAGTGTAGATTGTCTGTCATGTAATGTCTGCAAGTGGGGCATCCTGTGGGTCATGCAATTCCTGAGGGAGATCAGAAAACGTCAGGTGTTGGATCCCATGGAACTGGAGTTACAGATGGTTTTGCTAGGCTGCTATGTGGTGCGAGGAACTAAACCTGGGTCCCACACAAGAGCAGCCAGTGCTCTAAACTGCTGAGGCCATCTCTTCAGCTCAGAACTTCACACCTCACCCCTTTTAAGAAACACCTCGGGCCTCTGTCGGCTTTTCTCTCATTCACCGCGGGATCTTTTCAATTAGATTCATAAATAATTGTAAAAGAATAAGTTAAAGAATGGAGAGCTTGGGAAAGGCAGAAGTCAGGGACAGAGAGCGGGCAGAGTGGCTAAAGCAATGGCCGGTTCTTACCGAGGACCCAGGTTTGGTTTCTCACAGACATCACAGGGCGATGCCAACCACCGACAACTCCAGTTTTCAGGGGAGCGATCTAAAACACCCTCATTCTGCTCGTGGAGCTTGCATACAAGCATGGTGCACTTACTACATGCAGACAAAACACTCACAAAATAAAAACAAAAAAAAAAAAAAAAAAAAAAAAAAAAAGTTTTCTTTTTTATGTTTAATGGCTGTACTTCTGCATGTAGGTTTGTGCCCCCTGTGTCGTGCAATGCCCATGGAGGCAGAAGAGTGTCAGATTCCCTCCCCTGAAACTGGAGTTAAAGTGGTTGTAAGTAGCCTCTTACATGTGGTGGAAACTGAACCCAGATTCTCTGCAAAAACAGCCAGCACTCTTAACGGCTAGGCCATCTCCTCAAGCCCCATAAGTGAATTTTTTTAAGGAAGAAAGTTGGGATCTTTATCAGAGGGAAGGAAATGGGAAGCCCAGCTTATGTGTAAACATTGCATCCTGAAAGTGGACCCAAACAGCTGTGGTGGTTGTTGCTGATGCTTTTAGTGAAGGGGGAGGTGGCTAAGACTATCCTGTGGTTTCAGCAACACTTCAAGGCTGAGTTGCTAACCAGACACTGTGTTAAACACATTAGGCAACTTCCAAGGTTTCTACTCAATTCCAGGCCAGAGACGCGCTCAGTTCCACTAAAAAATGACACTTCTTTATTTATTTATTTATTTATTTTATTCTTTTATTTATTTTATTTAGTGTTTATATTTTATGTGGATGAATGCACTGTCTGCATGTAGGTTGGTGCAACCCGTGTCGTGCAAGGCACGTGGAGGTCAGGAGGGTGCCGAATTCCTCTGGAACTGGATCTAAAATGTTCTCAGGCGCCATGTGGGTGTTTGGGGATTGATCCCGGGTTCTCTGCAAGAGCGTCGACGCTCTATCTGCTAGCTAGCTTCCTCCTCCGCCCTCGCCCCCTGACACTCCTGTAGTCTTAAAGAAGGTGAGAAGCCTTCTCAAAGGGATTCTCATATTGGACATGGCCAGTGTTCTTTCTATAGGGTGCTTATCTCAGAATCTGAAGTCAGTACCCGTGTCTTAACTTTTTGACCCAAAGCAAATGAGGTGATACATGCAAGTCAAGCTGAAAGGAGTCTGGCTCCTAAGACATGGGGTTAAACAGCAGCAGCACATCCAGATGGACAAATAACGTCATTTCTTAGCACCCATCGTCAAACTTTGTCACCTCAGCTACTTCTTTTCTGTATGTCTCTGTGTGTGGTGTGCATTTGGTGTAATGGCATATTTGCATGTGTTTGGGCACACGTGTTGTGTATGTATACATGTATACATCTAACATCTGCTGATGTTAGAAGACTTTCTCGATGGTTTTCTCCATCTTTATTCCTTGAAGCAGAGAACTCTCATTTAAGCGTTGTCGTAAGGACTACTATCTAGCAGCTTGCTTCAGGAGTGCTTCTCTGCCTTCCTGAACACTGGAACTGGAATTGACTCGTACTCAGACTGCAGCATGTGTTCTTATCTGTTGAGCCATCTGTCTAGCTACTCTCCCTACCACCACCCCCCCCCATGACTTTTTAAGTTAAGATACAGACAGGGCACCTGAGCCTATTGCCTTCACTACAGCAGCCTTGATAAATAGTACACATTTCTATCATAGTTCCGTGCTTGGGTGGTTGTTCTGGACAAAAGAACAATGGTTCTCCTTGAAGGCTTTTGTTCAGCTGCTGTGACAGAAACCAATGCATTGATTATTTGATTTCAGTATAGCATGAAATTATGGACCTGTTAAAGGAGTAGAGGCAATAAAGGGCTATGTAAGGTTTAGCTCTCAAAGTCCACAGAAATGGGTTTCAGGTTGTCAGACTGACAATGTGAAGAAAGGAGTTTGGGCTTTTCAACGGTCAGCGCTCTGCTCACCTGGGGTGGGAAGTCTGACCAGCAAACATTCCCAGGTATTGCCCTCAGTGCCAGCTTAACTCTTTCAGCTTGTAAAATGTAGCAGTGGCTGTCCTTACAGAACGATTAGTGTAGTGTGTTTGGATTCAATTCATAGCTCACAGCTACCTCGACCCTGGGCTGCAGCCCCATTGTCTGTCCTGAGTTTGACTCTGCAATCGACCTGTGTCCATGAAGGAAGATCTGGGGCTTATTGGCACCTTATTTGATATGAGAAATAAGAGTGAGGGAATTTGTGGACTGACCACAAACCTTAGTCCAGCTTCGAGAAAGAGTTGAGCCTCACAGAGGACTCAACAACCACAAAACCATCCTCCTTTATGTTCCCAGACTCGGTGGTCACCAGATATGTCTCTGCTGCCAGGCAGAGACAATATGTTGCCATTTTCTTATTTTGAATACTATACATGCAATAGAGAGGATTCAAGTTAACAAAATAATTCATGTTTTTAAGTAATTTGAAGATGATTGAAGATTGATTTAAGCTATTTATTTTAAGATCGCGTACAAGTTTTTTAGTGTGGTTTGTGGCCCAGAGGTTTGAGACCACAGTCACTTGACCTCATCAGTTGTGGTTTGGGGGTAATGATGAACATCACGGCAGGGAGTGCATGGCATAAAGCAGCCTGCTCACTGGTGGCCTGCCAGGAAGCAAAGAAAGAGAGGAGAGAGGGGCCAGAGACAAGCATACCCTTCAAAGCAATGTCCCCAAGTGACCTACTTTCTCAAACTAGAATCCATCTCCAAATAACCCTTAGGCTATTTGGGTGGGTTTGAAGGGGGAACTGTTACCCATAGGCTCATGTATTTAAATACTTAGGTCCCCAGTTGGTAGTGCTGAATGGGGAGGTTATGGACGTTTAGGATGCGCAGCCTCGCTGGAGGAAGTACATTCCTGGGAGTGGGCCTTTGTGGGTTTTGTATCGCGCCCCGTAGCCGCCCTCTATCTGCCAGTCTGCTCTTTCGCTCCATGTCTGTGGTTAATGAATGTGGAGTTTGATCCTTCCGCTTCCTGCTCCCCCCGACACCGTGCACAACCCACTTGCTCCTATTCCTTTCCCCACCACTATGTTCTCATTAACCCACTGGACCTAATTGGCAAAATAAATACTTTTCAACTGTTTTCTTCTATAATTTGCTTTTGGCCATGGTAATTTGTAATGCACAGAAGCAAAAAAGTAATAATTAAATACAATCTGTGAAGTCATTACTGAGGTTAGAAACTGCATTTGATAATGGTCTTTCAGGACCCCACCTCTGACATCTGCTGCGCTGGGGACCGAAACGTGAACATAACAAGTCTTCTGAGACATTTAATACCTAATCATAACACAGTAGCATAGGCCTCTACTAGACTTAAAGGATCTAAAAGGCTGGTGAGATGGCTCAGCTTGTAAAGGCACTTGGCACCAACCTGATGATCGTGAAACCAATCCTTGGGGTCCACAAGGTAGGAGAGAACACACACATACAACATAATTTCGTTTTGTTTTTTTTTTCTTTTCATTTTTTTTTTTTTTTTTTTTTTTTTTTATTATTTTTTTATTATCTATCTATCTATTATATTCAAATATTTAGAGTACCTAGTACTGGTAATACAAAGGTAGATAAAAAAGTATCCTTTCCTTCAAGGAAGTTCAGTGTGCAGAAGACATATTTTAAAACACAAATTGCAAAGTAACAACACGAAATGCAATTATGAGGATGCTTTATCGAGGGTAAACTTCTTCCAGCCTGCAACAGAAGGTTGGGGATGCTGGATGACACTGAGCNCGAGGCATATTGACACGACACGGAGCTGCAAACTATATGCAGACATAGCATCATCACATTACAGAACAAAAAAAAAAACAACAAACTGAGAACGCATTTCCCATGGAGCTTGTAATGTGTGGAGAGCACGTATATGGTCACCTTTCGTGAGAGAATTTTTGATGGTATAATGGCGGGAAAGAATAGAGTTAAGGACAACATTGGAGAAGAGGAAAGGAAGACAAATATTAAGGCAAAATTGAGCGATTGATTCTTTTTGCCAGACTTTTTTATTCTTTTCAATAACCGTAAACGAACTAATTCAACGGACAATATTCATAGCTTCAAAAGAGGCACACCGCCCGAAAAGGACATTCTGTGCAATTCAACAGAGATGATCTACATTAGACCATACTTTGAGTTCTTATCTTTCATTGATCGTTATTTATTTATTTTTATCTCTCCAAAAAAAAAAAAAAAAAAAAAAAAAAAAAAAAAGAAGTAGTGTTGTCAAATCAGACACACAACACCAGCAGGAACCACCTCGGTTAGCTGAGGCTGTCAGCTTCCATGGATGAGTCTCCACTGATCTCCCAGCTTCTCCTTCCCTCTGCAGGCATTTTTCTATCATGGGATAAGCAACAGTAATCTTGTTGGAAGTGGTTTACCTTCCAACTGTTTCTCAAGCATGCCATGTTTTTTCACTCTGCTCTGTGTTGCTTTTCTCTCTTCTCCCTGTCATGGACTTGGAGAGTGGGGATAGAGAGCCCATTCTCAGATAAGGGGGCCATGAGGACAACAAGCTTGTGTCAGAAATGCCAATGAGGGGCGGGCAGCCCTGCTTTACCCAGACAGCTTGTCAGTGAGCTCCAACAATTGACCAATGTGTACATTACAAGGGGATTTTCTTATTCTTTTATTTTCTACTAGAAACCAATATTCAGCACTGGTTGTGTAGCTAAGTAGTGGAGCACCTGCCTAGAGGCTGTGAGGCCCTGAGCTCGTCCCAGAACAGCAAAACTGAACAAACCCAAAGCTCCAGGATTTAAACATTACATACCTTTGTTTCAACCTTCTATGAATGAAATATCTAGGTCTTTCTTTTTTCCTTCCCTCTTTCTTTTTTTCCTTCTTTGTCACTTTTCTCCTTTTCTTCTTTCTTTCATTCTTTCTTTCTCTTCCTTCCTTCCTTTCTTTTTCTTTATTTTTTTCTTTCTTGTCCAAAGGTCCACATCACTATGGATCCCTTACCTTGTAGGAGAAAAGACACACAGCATCTTACACTAGGTGATTCTTTAAAGCAAGGATGATAGTGGAGGTGACTCGTAGCCATAGCATCAGTCCTAAACCATATTCCCCTTTCCTGTGCACAGGTATTTCACGATTTTAAAATTGTAATAGAGAAGTGGGTATGCTCCTGGAAGACCTTTCTCACCAACACTCTGAAGCATTTCATTTGTGGCAACATGAGAAACATGTCCTCTAAGAACGATGCACTAATAACTTGCTGCTGTTTCTTTTGTTTTGCTTTGTTTTGTTTCCAAATAAATAGAAAAATAGTTCTTATATGCTGAGTATCAGGAGAACTTCAGGCATATAAGGGAGAATCTACCCAAGCCAAACAATGCTTTCAAGTTTGGGTGAAGGAAAGATAGTACCTGCAGATACCAGGAAAAGAGCTTTCCCTAACATCCAATAATTGCTGGTAGGAAAGAATGGGGAGGAGATTGATTTAAAGATACAGGACAGAGAAGGAATAATTCAGGGACCTCAAACTCAGAATTCCAGAAGACAGCTAAGTTAAACTACACAAACGAGGCAGCAGGGTGGGAAACATAAAACCATGCTAGAAACTGCCAGAGACTGGAAAACACAGCGGTAGGTGAGGGGAGTCCTGAAACCACAAGGGTAGGGCCTGCCACAGACCAAGTCTGGTAGGCTCCAGGATAGGGGAGTCCTGGGGGTGATGCAATTGTTTTGGATTGTGATATAATTTATACATAAATCCTATGAGCTCAATGAAATGTATCTAGTTCTATGGCTTTTGGAATAATTGGGAAAATACGACTTCTAAAACATTGGAAAGTAGGGTACCCAGGCCCCAGTCTGAGAGCTGCGCCTCTGATGCTGGAGGAATAGGATCCTTCTGAGTAAAGAGAAGTGGTGGAGAGCGAAGGAAGTCGGGGACATTCATGACAGGATGTGTGGGGTTTTTGATACGGTGACTTCATTTTACCATCAAAGCAAAAGACTAGGGATTCTTCTGACTATAGGGTAAGAAGTGAATAACAGATATTTAAGGAGAGTGGCAAAAGTCTGATAGCCTCACAGAAGAGAATACATGAATAAGCTGACCAGAAAAGGCATTAGGACTATAAGTAGTATTCCAGACCCTGCTGAGGTTGGTGGTTATACTTATTAGGATTAAATTCAAGTGCATGCGCATGACAGAAAACAAAATGAACAGCAGCTTAAGTAAAAGCAAATTTATGAGTCTTTCACATAAAAGAATTATGGAGGTAAGACTGTGGCTGGCATTTCACTACAGCAGGGATCAAAACTTCTTTCTGCTCCAGACTCTTTACACATAGTACCCCTGCAAGGCTACTTCACTGTTTCAGATGGCCACAGAAGTTGTATTGCTGAATCAACAAAAAGTCAACTGCTAAGTTAGTTCTCTTTCAGCAGCTCCTCAACATTTTTCCTCATTCACTGAAACTTAGTCACATCACCACACCTCCATAGTAGGATGCCTGGGAAACAGAATCCTTTATTTTGGCAACAATGTGTCCAAGTGGACAGAAAGGACCTGGTGATAAAGAATATGTACTAGAGTATGGAGTGAGAGCGGTCATCTCTGCTACAGTGTGCTGTCCTGTCCAGTGGTACCCATCTCACAATTTGACCATGCAGAATCCTAGAAGTTGACATCCCTGGAGGTTAGGATTTAGCAGATGAATGGCATGAATGTACTAATGGGCAAGAGTCTCAGAACTATCTAGAGAGAGTGGCTAAAATTAAGGGCCCTGGATTCTAAGCTAAATTTGGGAGAAAAGTGAGTGTAGAGGAAGTTGATGGATAGAAAGTAGAGACTTTAATTACCAGACATCCCGAGGCAGCTGAAGAAAATCTCCTGTGGAGAAACTGGGTGGCATTCTCTACAGTCCAGAGAATGATCAATAGTATTCAGACTTTTGATTCTGAATGAGTGAATTTATTAAGCACATAGCAAAAAAGTAAAAGAACAAATAGTAAATAGCAGATAGAGAGAATAGGCAGTTGGACAGGAAAACATCATCAAATCAGGCACTTACAACATCCAGTAGAGGTGACTGGAGCAGCCTGATTGAGAGAGCAACCAGGGTAGCATCGTCAGATTGGGGACTTATAAGCTCCCTACGGAAACTGACTGGGGAAGTTGGGACAATCATTTGGAGTTCCTAGTTGAGCTTTTTCTCCACGGATGAGCTTTCCATGGCTGAACTTCCAGCTTCCCTTTCCAATGCTATAGTTTTATTTATTTATTTATTTATTTATTTATTTATTTATTTGTTTATTTATTTTTTGGTCTTTTTGAGACAGGGTCTCCCTGTAGCCCCAGCTGTCCTGGAACTCACTCTGTAGACCAGGCTGGCCTTGAACTCACAAATATCTGCCTGCCTCTGGCTCCCAAGTGCTAGGATTAAAAGCGTGTGCCACCACGCCCAGCTCCAATGCTATAGTTTTGTGAGATGAGCCATAGAAACATCTTGGAAATGGTCTAACTTGTATCGGTTCTCAAGGACATGATAGGTTTTTTGTTTTGTTTTGCTTTTTAGTTCTTGGGATATTTCTGTTTTTGTTTTGTTTTGTCTCAGTATGTAGACCAGGCTGACCTCAGTCCCACAAAGGTCGATCTACCTCAGCTTCCTGAGTGCTAGGATTAAAGGCATGTCCCACTGCACCCGGCACACGTGATGTTTTTTATTTGGGGGTTATTTTGTTTCCTCTTAGTGGGGCAGGGCCAATCCATCCCTGGACAAGGAGTCTTCGAAGGCACTTTGAGACAAACATACTTGGGTCTGAATTGGGGGAAGTTCCAGCTTCTCTCGGTGAGCTCAAACAGTACACCACAATTTTCCAATACATGACAAATGGGAAAATTTGAACGACTTGACACTGTGGTAAAGAGGGAGGAAGGCAAGCTGTGGACAAAGAGCTGCTTTAAAGGACATGAGGCAACGACACTCAAGCTCCAGTGAGCATCAGGGAGTGACAGCAACCAAGGAACAGCTTTCTTGTCCTCTCCTTCCCACCTATTTTTTTTTTTTTAATGTGTATGAATGTACTGTCTGCATGTAGGTTGGTGCACCTGTGTCGTGCAATGCTGCGGAGGTCAGAAGAGGGCGTCGGATTCTCTTGGACCTGGAGTCAAAGACGGTTCTTAGCTGCCATGTGGGTGCTGGGGATTGAACCCGGGTCCTCTGCAAGAACAGTCGGCACTCTTAACCGCTGAGCCATCTCTCCAGCGCCCCCCCCCACCTACTTCCTATTCCAAGCATTTGTGCCTATAGGACTTCAAGAAGAGTGTACACAGGACAGAGACTGGGTCTGACCTCACGCCCCTTTGACTCTAGCCGTGACCTGACAGCACGCCTTCTGCTCCAGGGCTCTAACCCCTTGGGCATTCACATATGTTCAGACTTAGAAAGGAGATAAAGTTGGCAGAAGATGGTAGCCTGCTCCTGTAATTCAACAAAACGTGGTATATCCATTCAATGGCAATATCACTGCGCCACAAAAAAGAATAAAGTACTGATGAGACAGACATACTATATAGTGGTTGAACCTTGAAAGCATTATATTAACAGAAAAGAAATCATACACAGAAGGCACATAGTGTATGATTCCATTTATATGTAATATCCAGAATACGTCAATTAATAGATGTAGACATCAGATTAGTAGTTTCCTGTGACTAGTGGTGGGAGAATATAGTGATGTGTTAATGGATATGAGTTTCTTTGGGAGATGGTGAAAATGTTCTGAAGTAGATGGTAGTGATAATTGCATGATATTTTCAATGTACTAGACACCAATGATATATCCACTGTAAAATTATTAAGATGACAAAATTTATGTTATGTGTTAGCACAATAAATGTGTTATCAAGGTGGGTGCACTGCTATGAGCACATGGAGTTCAGTCCTGTGAGGACCTTTGAGGAGCCAGATAGAATATACCTCAGAAGGGCCACCCTGGAGGCCGGAGGGAGACTTCGCTAACAAATCTAGGACACCTCCAGTTAAACTTTGTCCATGTGGGCTACCAACCTCCTCTCCCTTTTTTTCTTACACTGGATACAATAATTATTTATTGGATAAATAACAGACTGGTATCTTCAAGTGCTTTATACAGATTCTATCATATACCACTTACCCAAGTTCTCAAAAGTTTAACACAGAGACAACAGGGCAACAGGACATCTTTGGCTCCGCTTAACAGAGCAAGGACCAGGGCTGGCCATCGGACTTTCCTCAGTCTCTTTTGTCTTCTGGAAGAGAGGCCTGATACCATTTCCTTTTCAGAAAAACAAAAAGTAGTTGCCTGCCTTCCGGGTCCACTATCCCGTGGCAACTGGCTGTTCATTGATGGGTTCCTCTCAGACTTCTGCTCCCAGCTACAGGCCCTTTGCTAAGATGTGTGGATGAAGGAAGGTGAATGATCTGGGCCAGTTCAAGGCAGTATGGCATATGTGTGAGATATGTGTGTGTGTGTGTGTGTGTGTGTGTGTATTTTAGAGCAATACAAATTGGAGGGAACAACAACAACAAAAGGATGGGTCCAAGAACTGGCTGAAACAGTAACTTCTGCCCAAAACAGTAAACCTCTGCAAAGAAAAACTTTAAAAAGACTGAGAAAAAGATATAAGACATGTATGGCAGAATGCATGAGTTCAGGTGGGGTGGAGGAATGGGAGGAGGAATGACTCTAAACTGGATTGGGAAGTGTTGTATGAAATGCACACAACCTCAATAAAATATTAATAAAAAAAGAAAATAATGTCACATTTAAAATTTTTATTTATTATTTTTTATGTGTATGAATGTACTGTCTGCATGTAGGTTGGTGCACCTGTGTCATGCAATGCTGCAGAGTTCAGAAAAGGGTTGGATTCCCTTGGAACTAGAGTTAAGAGGTTCTTAGCTGCCATGTGGGTGCTGGGGATCGAACCCGGGTCCTCTGCAAGAGCAGTCTGTGCTCTTAACTGCTGAGCCATCTCTCCAGCCCCAATAATTTCACATTTTCATATTGGCTTTTCCTCCTGCTCTGCCAGTGTGGGAGATAGAATGGGAGGGGGGAACCTAAAAACACCAAATGCCCAAGTCCAGGGGGAGAAGGCCCCTTGGGGATCTGGACACAGGCTGCTGCCATGGAAAGATTTGAGAAACATGCAGAAGCAGAACGAATGAGATCTGATGCGTGTAAGAGAGATGAGAGCCTGAAGGGTGGGGGAAGGAAACCGGGATGATGCAGGACTTTTAACTTAAGTATTAAAGCCAGGCACGGTAGTACACACCATTAATCCCAGCACTCAGGAGGCAGAGCTCTGTGAATTCACTTCCATAGCCTGGTCTGCATAGCAAGTTCCAGGCCAGCCAGGGCTACATAGAGAAAGCCTGTCTTAAAAGTCGTGGTGGTGGACGCCTTTAATCCTAGCACTTGGGAGGCAGAGGCAGGCGGATCTTTGTGAGTTCAAGGCCAGCCTGGTCTATGTAGTGAGTTCCAGGACAGCCGGAGCTACAGAGAGATCCTGTCTCAAAAAGACCAAAAAAAAAAAAAGAAAGGTCAAGGGAGAAGGGCTGGAGCAATGGCTCAGTGGTTAAGAGCACTGGCTGCTGGACTTGGGTTAGCTTCCCAGCATCCACATGGCAGCTCACAACTGTCCATAACTCCAGTTCCAGGGGATCCAACACCCTCTTCCAACCTCTGCAGGCATTGCAGGACAAGGGTGCTCTTGCATACATGCAGGCAATACACTTCTACATGTAAAATAAAAATGTCTTTAAGAAAAAAAGATAATGTTTTACATTGTTGCCATTTTAAAGCTTAAACTTTTAATGAATATTTGATAGTTCTGACATCTAGCATATTAACTATGTTAATAAACCACAAAATATTACCACCCAAGAAGACAGGTTATCTCTAAATTTAGAAGTTTCAGTGTCCCTGAATAATTTTCTTTTTACAGTAAGCCTGAAAAAATAAAAATTTAAAAAATTTAAAATTTAAAGCACTCTAAGTCAGGGTGTCATCACTATCTTGACAGCTCGTTCTTATAAGATCTCTCAAAGAAATATTCTGGTCAGTTACAGTGGTCTGCTCACAGGACACTGTCCTACAACCTGCTTTCGTGCTCCTTAGAACATTTAGTCAACCCCACACAAGGGAATGTGGAGAGTTTGGAGTTTGGAGAATCAATGACCTGAAGAGGGGAATCAGGGACCAAGCGTAGGCTTGGCCACACTGCCTGCTTTCTTGGGGAGGTTTAGAAAACACGGAGAAAGGCTCTCTGAGCTCTGAGCTCTCACTGACCAAGATCTGAGGATGGCGGTTGCCAGATGATCTGAAATCAATGTGAACTTTAGAAAACAGAACAGGAAACAGTAATGGACTTTGTTTGGAGTGCTCCTTCCTTGTCAAGTTCCTTGCAAGATACTTGCTTGCTTCACCTTTAGGAACACCTTGTGAAATAGGTAATAAAATCAAACCCATTTTACAATTGAGAAAACTATATCTAGAGAGATTCTACTAATTTCCTCCAGTCACACGAGTGGATCCCGGTTCTTAAATATGTTTCTTTTTATCCACCATGTGACTGCCATGAAGGATCTTACATAGGGCATGGACCTTCTCTACAAGAAGTATGGCTCTCTGGTCATCTCACAAATACAGTAATACACACAGTGTTTCTGTGACTAGATTCTGTCTGTGGTCCCTCAGAACTCTTGACAGACAAGTGAAGCACCCTTCCCTGCTCCACATCCCATGGCTTCAGGCTTCCTAAGTCCTTGTCACAGACCCTAGGACTCCACCAGTGTCTGACAATTCCCAGCCTGTTTGAGGAAGGTTCGGCTCACATGTGGAATGAACCCAGACAACTCCCTGAACAACTTTTAAGTGAGAAGAAAAGCACCTGAACTAAGTGATGGAAAGTTTATTTAGAACCTGACAAGAAACCAGGTTGAGATCATTCTGAGTCAGTTTTCAGTGTTCTTAATGATTATTCTGGCTTGGATTCTTGTTGGTTGGAACAGACTTTGTGCAAAAATCATTAAAGTGAGGTGCGGCTGTTCTCTGTCCTACACAGATAAACCCCATTCCTAGGCAAGAGGCCAGGCCAGCATTTAAGAATGGCTACATGGCTAAGCCACTGTTTCAACACTTTCACCACAAGCCCCAAGTGAGAGATGACCTCATCCCTTGAGATGAGTTGTTTGGGGCTCAGAAAAGAACTTTACTGCTTTTTTTAAAAAATATTTTTTTATTTATTATTTTATGTGTATGAGTGTATTGTCTGCATGTATGTATGCAAGTGCACCTGTGTCATGCAATGCCTGGGGAGGTCAGAAGAGGGCGTTGGATCCCCTGGAACTGGAGTTACAGATGGTTGCTAGGCTGCTATGTGGGTGCTGGAAACCAAACCTGGGTCCCCCACAAGAGCAGCCAGTGCTCTTAAACTGCTGAGCCATCTCTTCAGCTCCAGAACTTCACCCCTTTTATAAACACCTCTGTCTGCTTCTCTCTTCACCTCTGATCTTTCATTTATGATTTCATAAATAATTGTAAATGAATAAGTTAAATGGAGAGCTTGGAAAGGAAGAAAGTCAGGAGACAGGAGAGCTGGCAGAGTGGCTAAGAGCAATGGCCGCTTTTACAGAGGACCCAGGTTTGGTTCTCAGCATCCACATGGCATTCACAACCACCTACAACTCCAGTTTTCAGGGGATCTAACACCCTCTTCTGGCCTCTTGGAGCATTGCATACACATGGTGCACTTACATACATGCAGCCAAAACACTCACACATAAAAAATAAATAAATAGAATTTAAAAAATTTTATTTTTTATGTGTATGAATGTACTGTCTGCATGTAGGTTTGTGCACCCATGTCGTGCAATGCCATGGAGGTCAGAAGAGGGTGTCAGATTCCCCTGAAACTGGAGTTAAAGATGGTTATCAGCCGCCATGTGGATTGAACCCGGGTCCTCTGTAACAGCAGTCAGCACTCTTAACGGCTAGGCCATCTCTCCAGCCACATAAATTGAATTTTTTAAGGAAGAAAGTTGGGATCTTTATCAGAGGGAAGGAAATGGGAAGCCCAGCTTATGTGTAAACATTGCATCCTGAAAGTGGACACCCAAACAGCTGTGGTGTTGTTGCTGATGCTTTAGATTAAGGGAAGGTGCTAAGACTATCCTGTGGTTTCAGCAACACTTCAAGGCTGAGTTGCTAACCAGACACTGTGTTAAACACCATTAGGCAAACTTCCAAGGTTTCTACTCAATTCCAGGCCAGAGACGCGCTCAGTTCCACTAAAAAATGACACTTCTTTATTTATTTATTTATTTATTTATTTATTTATTTATTTATTTATTTAGTGTGTATGAGTGTACTGTCTGCGTGTAGGTTGGTGCACCCGTGTCGTACAATGCACGTGGAGGTCAGAAGAAGGTGCCAGATTCCTCTGGAACTGGAGCTAAAATGTTCTCAGCCGCCATGTGGGTGTTGGGGATTGAACCCGGGTTCTCTGCAAGAGCAGTCGGCGCTCTTATCTGCTAGGCTATCTCTCCAGCCCCCTACACTCCTGTAGTCTTAAGAGGTGAGAAGCCTCTCAAAGGGATCTCATTATTGAGACATGCCATTTCTTCTATATGGGTGATTATCTCAGAATCTGAAAGTCAGTACCCATTCTTAACTTTTGACCCAAAGCAAATGAGGTGATACATGCAAGTCAAGCTGAAAGGAGTCTGGCTCCTAAGACATGGGGTTAAACAGCAGCAGCACATCCAGATGGACAAATAACGTCATTTCTTAGCACCCATCGTCAAACTTTGTCACCTCAGCTACTTCTTTTCTGTATGTCTCTGTGTGTGGTGTGCATGTGTGTATGCATATTTGCATGTGTGGGGGTACACGTGTGTGTATGTATACATGTATACATCTAACATCTGCTGATGTTAGAAGACTTTCTCGATGGTTCTCCATCTTATTCCTTGAAGCAGAGACTCTCAGTTAAAGCTTGTCAGTAGGACTAATCTAGCTTGCCAGCTTGCTTCAGAGATGCTTCTCTGCCTTCTGAACACTGGAACTGAGATCTGAACTCCAGTCCTCATGACTTGCAGCAAGTGCTTTATCTACTGAGCCATCTGTCTAGCTACTCTCCCTACCACCCCCCCCATGACTTTTTAAGTTAAGATACAGACAGGGCACCTGAGCCTATTGCCTTCACTACAGCAGCCTTGATAAATAGTATACATTTCTATCATAGTTCCGTGCTTGGGTGGTTGTTCTGGACAAAAGAACAATGGTTCTCCTTGAAGGCTTTTGTTCAGCTGCTGTGACAGAAACCAATGCATTGATTATTTGATTTCAGTATAGCATGAAATTATGGACCTGTTAAAGGAGTAGAGGCAATAAAGGGCTATGTAAGGTTTAGCTCTCAAAGTCCACAGAAATGGGTTTCAGGTTGTCAGACTGACAATGTGAAGAAAGGAGTTTGGGCTTTTCAAGGGCAGAGTCTATGCTACCTGTGTGGCCAGTCTGACCAGCAAAACATTCCCAGGGTATTTCCCTCAAGTGCCAGCTTAACTCTTTCAGCTTGTAAAATGTAGCAGTGGCTGTCCTTACAGAACGATTAGTGTAGTGTGTTTGGATTCAATTCATAGCTCACAGCTACCTCGACCCTGGGCTGCAGCCCCATTGTCTGTCCTGAGTTTGACTCTGCAATCGACCTGTGTCCATGAAGGAAGATCTGGGGCTTATTGGCACCTTATTTGATATGAGAAATAAGAGTGAGGGAATTTGTGGACTGACCACAAACCTTAGTCCAGCTTTGAGAAAGAGTTGAGCCTCACAGAGGACTCAACAACCACAAAACCATCCTCCTTTATGTTCCCAGACTCGGTGGTCACCAGATATGTCTCTGCTGCCAGGCAGAGACAATATGTTGCCATTTTCTTATTTTGAATACTATACATGCAATAGAGAGGATTCAAGTTA
Organism: Rhizomys pruinosus; assembly: GCA_009823505.1. Taxonomy (NCBI): domain Eukaryota; kingdom Metazoa; phylum Chordata; class Mammalia; order Rodentia; family Spalacidae; genus Rhizomys; species Rhizomys pruinosus. The sequence goes on from VZQC01011697.1 coordinate 260,491, forward strand.
ACAAAATAATTCATGTTTTTAAGTAATTTGAAGATGATTGAAGATTGATTTACTATTGATTTTAAAGATCGCTTACAGTTTATTTTGGTTTGTGGCCCAGAGGTTTGAGACCACAGTCACTTGACCTCATCAGTTGTGGTTTGGGGGTAATGATGAACATCACGGCAGGGAGTGCATGGCATAGCAAAGCTGCTCACTTTGTGCCTGCCAGAAAGCAAAGAAAGAGAGGGAAGGGGCCAGAGACAAGCATACCCTTCAAAGCAATGTCCCCAAGTGACCTACTTTCTCAAACTAGAATCCATCTCCAAATAACCCATTAGGCTATTGTGGTGGTTTGAATGGGGACTGTTACCCATAGGCTCATGTATTTAAATACTTGGTCCCCAGTTGGTAGTGCTGAATGGGGAGGTTATGGACGTTTAGGATGCGCAGCCTCGCTGGAGGAAGTACTTCACTAGGAGTGGCCTTTGTGGGTTTGTAGCCGCCCTCTATCTGCAGTCTGCTCTTTCTGCTCCATGTCTGTGGTTGAAGATGTGATCTTGATCTTCCGGCTTCCTGCTCCCGACACCGTGCCCGCCACTTGCTGCCTTGCCTTCCCACCACGATGGTCTCTTAACCCCACTGGAACCATAATTGGCCAAAATAAATACTTTCATCTATAAGTTGCTTTTGGCCATGGTATTTTATCACAGAAGCAAAAAAAGTAATAATTAATACAATCTATGAAGTCATTAATGAGGTTAGAACTTCATTATATAATGGTCTTTCAGTGACCCCACCTCTGAACACTGCTGCTCTAGGGACCAAACATTTACCATACAAGTCTTCTGAGGACATTTAATATCCGAATCATAACACAGTAGCATAGGCTCTACTATACTGAAAGGATCTAAAAAGGCTGGGGAGATGGCTCAGTGGCTAAAAGCACTTGCCACCAAGCCTGATGATGTGAAACCAATCCTTGGGGTCCACAAGGTAGGAGAGAACACACACATACAACATAATTTCTTTTGTTTTTTTTCTTTTCCATAAAGGCTTCGCTTCAAGAAGTTAAAAACCCACAATAAGAGACTTTTGTTCAATTCAAATATTTAGAGTACCTAGTACTGGTAATACAAAGGTAGATAAAAAAGTATCCTTTCCTTCAAGGAAGTTCAGTGTGCAGAAGACATATTTTAAAACACATTGCAATACAACACGGAAATGCAATATGGATGATATTTATAGAGGGGTAACTTATTCCAGCCTGAAACAGAAAGTTGGGATGCTGGTGACACTGGAGCTGCTGACTCGGTCGGCCGCCCTGGATCTGGCAGAGAAGCAGGCCTGGAGGCTTTTTAGTCGCCCGCCTGATCCCTCTGGAGCCCAGCCCTGGCGCCGCAGCCACGTCCCGCCTGCCGCCTCCGTCCTCGCCCTGCAGGGTCCCACCTGCCCATCTCGGGTGCGGCTGACACTGTCCCATCTGGGATGGTGTCCACTTCCAGAGCCACCTTGAACTGGAGATCCTGGCCCTCTGCCTGCCTCGAATTCAAAAACCTCCTACCAGACGGAGCCACTGCAAATCTTAAATTGTGAATCTCAAAAAGACCAAAAAAAAAAAAAAAAACAACTCATCGGAAAAGAGTGTTTGGGCCAGGCGTGGTGGCGCACGCCTTTGATCCTAGCACTTGGGAGGCAGAGGCAGGCAGATCTTTGTGAGTTCAAGGCCAGCCTGGTCTACAGAGTGAATTCCAGGTCAGCTGGGGCTACAGGGAAACCCTGTCTTGAAAAGACCAAAAAAAAAAAAGAAAGAAAAGTGTTTGGAAAGTGAAGACTTGAGCCAGGTGTGGTGGCACATACCTTTAATCCCAGCACTCAGGAGGCAGAGGCAGGTGGATCTCTGTGAGATTGAGGCCAGTCTGGTCTACATAGTGAGTTCCAGGCCAGCCTACAGGGAGACCGTGTAATTTATCAGTCTGTGGCTCCTGGGTGGTGCTGGACGGATGGTGGCGGCTGTGTGTATAGTAAGGCATGGGGTCACTCTGCCTCTGCACTGGTGCTCACAATGGAGCTTGCAAAACAAGGACACCCAGGACAAGGTACAGCCGGAAAGCCACTGCTTCCCAAATACAGAATAACTTAGAGACGAGCACAGCCTGATCTCTGCAGTGTGTAAACCAGCCTGAGCACAGTCAGGAACCGCTGTCACAGGCCTAAGATAGGCAGTTTAGCCCCCTAATTCCTTTGCTCCACCACTCATATCTAACTTCTACCAAATACACCTGCTGTGAACCGAATGGGAAAATACATAGGAATTTATGGTACAGAAAATATTGTTTCATCAAACATTTTACACATGGAAACTATGGAAAGAGGCCAAAATCTGACACATTAAGAAGCTTTTAAATTGAAGTGTCTATTTGAAATGCCAATGAAAAAGATAAACTGGGGAAAAGTCCACCAGGGCCTGCTCTGTCACTTCAGTGAGCAGCATCGACAACATGATTTCATCTTCCAGGTACTATTAGATAAAAAAAAAGACAATGGGGGACCCAGTATGTTAAAAGGAAGAAGCCAAGGCAGTAGACGGACCTAGCAGAGCTAGTCCACTCAGCTATCCAAATGAGATAGGCCAACCAGGTTGCATAGTGTTTCACTCGGTGCTGCTGAAACATGGAAACGAGTGGAAGACTTCAAGGAGAAATGACAAAGCTGTCAGAAGAAAACTTCAACACCTCAGAGATGAAGGCTTAAGGCACATTTGGAGGCCTGGATCTACCTCAACTGCGTCCTTCAGAGGTGACGTCACTCATCCTCTCCCTTTTCTTCTGGCTGAGGCTGCAGCCATTTTTGTTGGATTCTTTCCAGGGAAAAGTCATCTCATAGATTGAAGTATGCCAAGATCCCTCCCTTCCTTCTTTCCTCCCTCTCTTCATCCCTTTTCCTTCCTTCCTTCCTTCCTTCCTTCCTTCCTTCCTTCCTTCCTTCCTTCCTTCCTTCCTTCCTTCTTTCCTTCCTTCCTTCTTTCTCTCTGTCTTTTTTCGTCCTTCAGAAATTTTATTTAGGGGGGCTGGAGAGATGGCTCAGAGCTTAAAACCACTGGCTGCTCTTGCAATGGACCTGGGTTCAAATTCCAGTACCTAAATAGCAGCTAACGACCATCCATAACTCCAGTTCTAGGAGATCCGACGTCCTCTTCTGACCTCCATGGGCACAGGTGCCCTTATATACTTATATACTTGCTGGCAATGCACTCGTATACATAAAATAAAACAAAAATTAAAAATAAATATTTTTGTTGGGCATGGTGACACTAGGGAGGCAGAGGCAGGAGGATCTCTGTGAGTTCAAGGCCAGCCTGGTCTACATACTGCTCCAGGTCACCTGGAGATCCTGTCTCAAAAAGACCAAAAAATATTTTTTTTAATTTTTATTATTAGTGCATGTGTGTGAGTGAGGGCATATGTGTGGAGGTCAGAAGACAAGCTTCCCAGCCTCGTTCTTTCTTCCACTGTGACATCTGGGGATCAAAATTCAGATTGTCAGGTTTGCATAGCAAGAGGTTTTACCCACTGAGCCTTTCCATCAGCCTTCTTCTTTCTTTTGTTCCTTCTTTCTTCCCATTTCATTTCACAGTGACCGTGTGTGTGTGTGTGTGTGTGTGTGTGTGTGTGTGTGTGTGTCTGTACGGCATCATATAAGTGCTGCCTTTCATCTCTTACAGTTAGAAAACACAATGAAAAACAAGCTGCTTGCCTCTGGACAAGTCGTATATTAATAGATCATACCTATCCGAGAAGGAAGAAGACAGGTGACATTACGTCATCTCTCTTGGCTGTACTATACATTTAGTCTTTTCTAAAACTCTGAGATGAAGGGGCTGGAGAGATGGCTCATCCATTAAGCACACTGGCTGCTCTTACAGAGGACCCTGGTTTGGTTCCCAGCACCCACATAGCAGCTAACAACTGTCTGTAACTCCAGTTCCAAGGGATCCAACATCCTCTTCTGACCTCCAATGGCATTGCACCACATGGGTGTACTTATATACATGCAGGCATTACACTCATACGATAATATAAAATAATAAATATCTTTTTTTTTTTTGGTCTTTTCGAGACAGGGTCTCCCTGTAGCCCCAGCTGTCCTGGAACTCACTCTGTAGACCAGGCTGGCCTTGAACTCACAAAGATCTGCCTGCCTCTGCCTCCCAAGTGCTAGGATTAAAGGCGTGTGCCACCACGCCTGGCATAAATATCTTTAAAAAATCTTAGATCAAGAATTGTTCTTTCTTTATGGTTTTGATGCCAGTTTAAGCAATTTGCTCAGAATCTTGTAAATGTTATTTTAAATATCTCTTTTGATTTTATACTATCTCTTGAAATACATTTTATTTATTTTTTAAAATTTTTTAAATTTTATTTATTCTTTATGTGTATGAATGTACTGTCTGCATGCAGTTCTGTGCACCATGTCGTGCAATGCCGTGGAGGTCAGAAGAGGGTGTTGTATTCCCCTGGAACTGGAGTTAAAGACGGTTCTCAGCTGCCATGTGGGTGCTGGGGATCGAACCTGGTCCTCTGCAAGAGCAGCCAGTACTCTGGCTGATGAGCCATCTCTCCAACCCCATTGAAATACATTTTATTGATCGATGATGAGTCCCAATAAAAAAAATACATTTTATTTAGATTACTGATCTTACTCTTTCAGGTAATGCCAAGACTTTTTTCATGTGGGAAACTGGTGCCTCTTACCATGTAAATTTCTCCTTCACTTTCAATAATATGGAAGAAATTTTCCTATCCTTTGTGAAGCAGTTGTTGGCTGTGTTTTTTATCCTTACAATCCTGTCACATGTTATTTCACACACACACCCTGTGAAGGAAGGAAGGAAAGAAGGAAGGAAGGAAGGAAAGACGGAAGGAAGGAAGGAAGGAAGGGGAGAAAAGAATATGGAAAAGCTCCTAGAGAAGTTTTAAAAATCAAGTATTTGTTTAAACAAAGTTTAAACAATGTTGAGATGGTGGAAGTGGGGTTAGAGGGACAATATTGAGTCTAGACAGAAAGAACATTATCAGTGAAGGAGCAAAGGCATACACAGTGAGTTTAATAAACAAGAAGAAAGAAATGAAAATTAGGAAAAAAAATAAAGACAATAGGTCTGAATAAAAGCAGAGCCAAGAGCTAGGCACACTTAGGCTATCTCACAGAGAATTCCCAACCATTTTTTATTTCTAATCCCGTTCTTGTATTTGGTTTGGATATTTACAGAAGGAAAAGGAAAATGTGACTGAATGAATAGACTGAGAAGGAAAATTGTAAAATGTAGTTGTGTGTGTCTTCATCCAATGTCTTAAACACATCAAAGTCAACACCTCCAACCAGAGATCTCTCCCCCAGAAATTTGTGACAGAGAGCCTCACCCATCTCAGCTGATGAGGGCTGCATTCCAGTTCTTCAGACCACTGTCCAACCTCGCCAACTCTCATCATCCCCTGCTGAAATCAGGTCATTTCTCGTCTGGATCACTTCTGTAGCTTTCCAACGAGTCTCCCTGTATTTACTCATGAACTCCTACAGTCTAGTCTCATTACCAAAATGATCTTTTACCAAAAAAAAAAAAGATCTTTTACCAACAAAGGCCAGAAAAGAAGCCAATACTTCATGATTTCAATTATATAATTTTTTTTTGAAAAATCAAATATATGAAGACAGTAAAAAAAGAACAACCACACATTGGTTTCTAAGGGCTTGGGAGGAGGGAAGACTGAATAGAGGATTTTTAGGGCAGCAAAACTGTTCTACATATTATAATAGTGGATACATATCATTATACCTTTTCCAAACTAGAATTATCAGATCAAGAATTAATCCTAATTCAGACCATGGTCTCTAGTGGTAATGATGGGTCAGTGTAGACTCCTCATTTGTAGCAAAGTGGCTATTCAGGTAAGAGGTATCAATGGGCAGGAGGAGGCTGCACATGTGGTCAGGGCATGAAGGGAAATGTCCAGTTCTTCTAGGAATGTAAAGCCACTCTAAAAATAAAGTCTGTTTTTTAAGTAAATCAAATGATATTGCCTAAGATCATCCACTCAGGTCCCTTTCCCAGCCAGATTAAAAGCTGAAGGACTTTCATTCATTCTTTCCTTTTTTTCCAAATCCTTGCAAATTAAAATATCTAATATATTTATTATTTTGGGGGGCGGGTATTTTTGAGACAGGGTCTCCCTTTAAGTCCTAGCTGGCCTGGAGCTCACTCTGTAGACCAGGCTGGCATTGAACTCACAATCTGCCTGCCTCTGCCTCCCGAGTGCTAGGATTAAAAGCGTGCATCTTTATTGCTTAATTTCTTATCTCCCCATGCTAGATTATAAAATTCTACAAGGGATTATTTTTGGTTCACTGACCTGTCCTAGATTACTTACTTAAATGCAGAGTGAATGGATGATTGATTTGAATACCTTCAATTAAAAGTGCTATTTTTTTTTTTTTGTCTTTTCGAAACAGGGTCTCCCTGTAGTCCCAGCTGTCCTGGAACTCACTCTGTAGACCAGGCTGGCCTTGAACTCACAAAGATCTGCCTGCCTCTGCCTCCCAAGTGCTAGGATTAAAGGCGTGCGCCACCACGCCCAGCTAAAAGTGCTATTTTCTACTGTTGAAATTGCCCAGGTTTTTACATTGTATATGTGTCTCTATACATACATGCAGATGCCACAGATGGAATGTGGAAGCTAGGAAGACCACCTGCAGAGTTTGTTCTCTCCCTACACCATGTGAATCCAAGGACTATAACACAGGTAGGTCATCACCAGTTGAACCAACACACACACACCATACACACACACACACACACACACACACGCACACACACATGCACATGTAGGTAGGGTCCTAATTTCCTATGTAGCCAAGGCTGACCTTGACCTCCTCAAAGTCCTGATCCTCTGCCTCCACTTGCCCCTGCTGGGATTACTTCCTTGTTAATTTGTTGATAGGAGAGAGACACCTTATGAGACATTTCTCCAAGGAAGAGAAGAATTACAGTCTAAATGATTAGGGCCTTCTGGATGATTCCATGAGTAAAGGCACTTGCTGCCAGGCTTGAGGGCCTGAGTTTGATCCCTGGGACCCACATAATGGAAGCAGAGTACTGACTCCCACAAATTGTCCTCTGATCTCCATGTGTGATGTGCCTCAAGGGTGTGTGCACATGTGAGAACACCCCTCCAACACACTAACTACATGGTGTGTGCACATGTGTGAGAACACCCCCCAACACACTAACTACATGGTGTGTGCACATGTGAGAACACCCCTCCAACACACTACATGGTGTGTGCACATGTGTGAGAACACCCCTCCAACACACTAACTACATGGTGTGTGCACATGTGAGAACACCCCCTCCAACACACTAACTAAATGGTGTGTGCACATGTGTGAGAATACCCCCTCCAACACACTAAATGGTGTGTGCACATGTGTGAGAACACCCCCTCCAACACACTAAATGGTGTATGCACATGTGTGAGAATACCCCCTCCAACACGCTAACTAAATGGGGTGTGTGCATGTGTGAGAACACTCCTCCAACACACTAACTAAATGGTGTGTGCACATGTGTGAGAACACCCCTCCAACATACTAACTAAATGGTGTGTGCATGTGTGTGAACACCCCCTCCAACACACTAACTAATGGTGTGTGCACATGTGAGAACACCCCTCCAACACACTAATGGTGTGTGCACATGTGAGAACACCCCTCCAACACACTAACTAAATGGTGTGTGCACATGTGTGAGAACACCCAACACACTAACTAAATGGTTTTCTTTTGTTTTTTTTTTTTTGGTCTTTTTGAGACAGGGTCTCTCCCTGCAGTCCCAGCTATCCTGGAACTCTCTATGTAGAACAGGCTGGCCTTGAACTCACAGAAATCCACCTGCCTTTGCTTCCCAAGTACTAGGATTAAAGGCATGAGCTACCATGCCTGGCCTAACATGGGTTTTCTTTCTTTTTTTTTTTTTTTTCTAAAGGTTTTCTTTATTTTTATTTTTATTTTTTATATGTGTATGAGTGCACTATCTGCATGTAGGTTGGTGCACCCATGTCGTGCAATGCTGTGGAGGTCAGAAGAGGGCATCAGATTTCCCTGGAACTGGAGTTAAAGACAGTTCTTAGCTGCCATGTGGGTGCTGGGAATCGAACCTGGGTCCCCTGCAAGAGCAGTCAGTGCTCTTAACTGCTAAGCCATCTCTCCAACCCCTCTAAAGATTTTCTTGAAAAGACATTTTAAGCCAGGTGTGGTGGAAGAGACAGGCGAATCTCTGTGAGTTCAAGGCCAGTCTGTCTACAGAGCCAAGCTTCAGGCCAGCTGGGACTAAAGGGAGACCCTGTCTCAAAAAAGACCAGAACAAAAAAAAAAAAAAAAAAAAAAGACATTTTAAAACTATAGGATTTTTTTTTCTTTTCCTCTGTAGGTTTTGTGAGTTAAGATCTTTCCTACTACCAGCATTAAAATATATTCTTTTGGGGCTGGAGAGATGGCTCAGCAGTTAATAGCACTGGTTGCTCTTGTAGAGGACCCATATTTGTTTCTGACACCCACATGGTAGCTAACAATGGTTTGTAACTCCAGTTCCAGGGGATCTGACACCTTCTTCTGACCTTTTTGAGTATTGCATGACACGAGTGCACTTACATACATGCAGGCAATACAATCATACACTTAAAAATAAATATTTTAAAAATATTTTTTTATATTTGTTCTAATGGTTGTATAATTTAGGCTGTGGTTGTTTGTTTGTGTCAGGTCTTTAGTCCATTGAGATTTTATGACTGTGATACTTTTGTGTATGAGAAATAGGGAGTTAATGTTATTTTCATAAATGCTCGTGGCCCCAAACTAAATATTAAATATTCCAGCCTTGCCTTATTCATTTGAAATGCCACCTCCTTACATTGTCTAATTTGAAGTCTTTGTTCTTTCAATGCATTTATCTATTCTGTCACTAATACCAAAGAATAATAACTAATTTCTATGACTTGACACTATATTTTTATTTTTATTTATTTTTTAGTCTTTTTGAGACAGAGTCTCTCTGTAGTCTCAGTTGTCCTGGAACTCACTATGTAGACCAGGCTGGCCTTGAACTCCCAGAGATCTGCCTGCCTCTGCCTCCTGAGGGCTGGGATTAAAGGCATGCACCACCACACTCGGCCCTACACTATATTTTTATTTTAAGTCTGAGGTTGGAGATCTGATGGAAAGTCTAAAAATGTGAATAAAAGCTAAGAGCTGAGAGGCAGAACAGTTGTGCAATATCTTAATTCATTGTCAGTACAGTTTATTTAGTAGTCTTAATCCGAAGGTAGGTAGCAAATGACTTCACACATAAAAATGAGGGCAAGATCTTTCTTCCTCCTTGATTAAACTTAAGAGAGTTACATACCAGGCCATGCCCAGTGAAGTGTCTCGGCATCCTGGGAAGATCCTTACACTCACAAGCATGTTTAATTGCATGTTTGTGGTCTTTCAGATTAGCCTTTTGGCCAAGTTAAGTCATTTCAGCTGCAAAGTATATGGGAAACCACAGACCACTGTTGAGCAAAGGAGGCTGAGGACCAGCTGGAAATGGACAAGCAATCCAGGAGGTTTGGGTTTATTCCATAAAGTTAGGAGTGAGCTGCTGGGATGGCTCAGAGGGCACTCGTGCCAAACCTGATGACCTGAGTTCAATCCTCAGAGCCCACATGGTGAAAGAACTGATACCTGAAAGCTGTCCCCTGACCTCAACATGTGCGCCATGGCACATGTACACACACAAACACATATGCCCGCACACACAATGAAAAAGTAAATCTAGGAGTGACACCAGGAGGTCTAACACCAGGCCAATGCTGTTGAATTTAAAAAGAATTGGGGTGGGGGGCTGGAGAGATGGCCCAGAGGTTAAGAGCGCTGACTGCTCTTGCAGAGGACCAGGGTTCAATCCCCAGCACCCACATGGCAGCTCAGAACCCTCTTTAACTCCAGTTCCAGGGGAATCCGATGCCCTCTTCTGACCTCCACAGCATTGCACAACACTGGTGTACAAACCTACATGCAGACAGTACATTCATACACATGAAAAATAAAATTTAAAAAAGGAGACCTTTCAGTTCCTTTAAAAAAATAAATAAAAGAATTGGGGGTAGCCAGGCATGGTGGCACATGCCTTTGATCCCAGCTCTCAGGAGGCAGAGGCAGGTGGATCTCTGAGAGTTCAAAGCCACCCTGGCCTACAAAGTGAGTTCCAGGACAGCGGGGGCTACAGGGAGAGCCTGTCTCAAAAAAGACAAAAAAATAAAAAAAAAGAATTGGGGGTAAGGCTGGGGAGATGGTCCGATGGGTCAGCCACTTGCAGAACCCATGTAAAGCCTAGCCTTGTAGTACACGTCCGTAATCCCAGTGTTCTTATGCTGAGATGGAAGGTGAAGACAGGAGAATCCCAGAAAGCTCAAGGGCCAACGAGCCTGACATGTGTGGCAGCAAACAACAGAGACCCTGTCTCAAGGTGGAAGGCAAGGACTGACATTGGAGGTTCTTTCATTCCACACGTGTGCGCAAAAAAAGCCACACACATGGGACATACACAATACACACATCAGACACTCACAAAGATAAAAATAAATAATTTTGAAACTGAGGGTGTTCAAAACTTTAATGCTTACCCCCCCCCCACAATAACAGAGTATCTGATATCTGCTTGGGATGGTAGCCACTGTACCAGTACTCAAACATTTCTTCAGTGCGAAAATGGACTTCTACACAAGTCAATAAAAAATAAGCCTCTGCTCTCCTAGAGATGGAGAAGTGAACTGGACGGACACAATTCCTTCCTTCACACTGTCTCTTCCCCCATCAAAGTGCTTTAAATTGATGTCAAGAAAGATAATTGAGCACTTAAAACTAAGCTGTGGAATAACAACTCTCATTTCCTCTATCATTACTGACATCCTAGGAAATCTCAGCCTCCTCCAAAACTTCAAAAATTTTCTATATGTATTTTCCTTTCTGTTTTTAAACATCAAATTCAAATGTCATTAGCTGGGATTCATGACCTAACTGTTCGTGCTACTTTAAGTCCCCCCTCTTTATTGCTTAGTGTAGATGTTGTCAGGTACTATCCTCCAAGTCGAACTGCCACCAGCATCATGAGATCAGCTGTACTTTCTTTTGAGTCTATCACAGTCGGACCTATTGACTGTTGGCATTTCCTCCTAGGAGCTGATGGGAGTCTCACTGGACCCTCAAGTGAACAGTCCAACCATTCTTCCCAGCCACTTGTGTGCAAGCCTGCCCTAATTATCTGTGGCCTCTGGCCTAGGGGAGAGACTGGAGTAGACCAGTTGGGGAAGACTAGGTAAGGGAGTATCTGTTTAGCTACAGTGAAGACATCATCTATGCTGTGGACAAAAAATAAATAAATCCTCCAATTCAGGTGATATGGGTATATATATATATATATATATATATATATATATATATATATATATATATATATATATATATATATATAACTATGTATATACATATTGAAGCAATACAAGTTAGAGAGACAACAACAACAAAAGAACTGAAAAAAAAAAAACTCTGGATAGACTCAGAAAAAGATGCAAGACATGTATGGTAGAGTGCAGGGACTCAGGTGGGGTGGGGGGCATGGAAAGGGAAGTAACTCTAAATTTCATTGAAAAATGATGGTTTATGGAAAAAGTTTAATAATTAAAAAAAAAAAGTTCCTGGAAGAAGTTGCACCTTCCATTGAACCTTCTGCAAGGCTGATTAACTGATTAGAATTTCAATGACTGGGCTGGAGAGATAGCCTAGCGGTTAAGAGCACTGACTGCTCTTGCAGAGGACCCAGGTTCGATCCCCAGCACCCACCATTCTGTAACACCAATTCCAGGAGAACTCCAGTTCCAGGGGAATCTGAGACCCTCTTCTGACCTCTGCAGCATTGCACGACATGGGTGCACAAACCTACATGCAGACAGTACATTCCTACACATACAAAAATAAATAAAATTAAAAAAAAAATTTCAATGACTGGAGAGCCCGGAATGTTGCAAGTCCAGAGCCAAATTTCCTTGGGTCATCTTTAACCCTCATGATAGCCATTTATTGCCCTCTCTGTACGGGATCTCATGTCTTTGTGACCATTAGGTAAATTATTTGGCACTAATTTCCCAACCAACTGAAATGCTAAGAATACTATCAGATAGCATCTGAGGGCATAACGTAGGTTTCCCAGCTTTGCTTTAACCCAACTATGCATTTGAAAAGTTTGACTTTCTTTATTCTGTTGCCATAAAAACTTCATTGGAACACGCACTTTGAGGTAACCGAAATCTGTGCTCCTGCACCATCATCACACATATTTGGCTTCAGCATAAATCATCCTGTCTCCTTTGAGCAGAGAGGTTCATTTATGTCACCATGGGTGCCAACTTTCCCGTGCAGCTGCTTCAGGATCACCCATTCTCCTGTCAGCCACCCCTCACCCACGCTCTGTAAGTCTGATAAACTTATTGGTTCCCCAGAATGAATTTTGTTGGAATCATACTTATAACAAGGACAGAGGAGACGTTCATATCTCCCCCAGGGAATGAATTTTTTTTTTTTTTGGTCTTTTCGAAACAGGGTCTGCCTGTATCCCCAGGTGTCCTGGAACTCACTCTGTTGACCAGGCTGGCCTTAAACTCATAAAGATGCGCCTGTCTCTGCCTCCCAAGTGCTAGGATTAAAGGTGTGTGCCACCATGCCTGTCTGGGAAGGAATTTTTTTTGTCTTTTCGAGACAGGGTTTCCCTGTAGCCCCAGCTGACCTGGAACTCACTCTGTAGACCAGGCTGGCCTTGAACTCACAAAGATCCACCTGCTTCTGGAATTTTTTAAAAACATTTTTGGTTTTGTTTTGAGACAAGGTCTTTCCTGACCTGAAACTTGCCACAACCCCATAATCCTGTCTCCCAAGTGCTTGAATTACAGGTGTGCACTACCACACCCAACAAGTTTACTATAGCTTTAACATCAATCTAGACATTACTGGGTGGGCCCTAGGATTAGTAACTAGCTCTTCTCATATTCACCAAACTCTGAAAATACCTCTCAGTCGAGGAGAAAGTGGTTGGTTACATTTGGGGGTGCTACTTGGAATCAGCCTGAATGTAAGCATGAGTTTCCAGGGTCTCCCTGCAGCCCCAGCTGGCCTGGAACTCACTATGTACCTTGAAATCAGAGAGCTGCCTGCCTCTGCCTCCCAAGTGCTGGGATTAAAGGCATGCACCACCATGCCTCACTAACCTTGTTTTCTTATTCCTACTAATGTTATGCACTTATGAGACCTAGAGGAGATATTTTCTTGCTTTAAGTTTTTCTCATCTAGCCAAAAAATAAAATCATGAAAAGACAATTACTAAAATTAACCCTCATAACTATCCCAGAGCCCAGTAGAATTTTACAACAAAAAAATTCAAAAGTAAGATAGAGAAGCAAAACTTATTATCCAATTTCAGTTCTGTTTGGCCCACATCTCCAAGTGCTGCAATGAAACTGCCCCAGCACCCAGATTAGTCACAGGATAAATGCTGCTGACAAAGAAGGGGCTGGAGAGATGGCTTAGCAGTTAAGAGCACTGGCTGTCCTGCAGAGGATCTGGGTTCTAGTCCAAGCAACTGTCTATAATTACATTTCCAGGGCAATCCAATACCTACTTCTGACCTCTGCAGGCATTGCATGACACAGGCACACTTACAGGAAATACACTCATATAATTGAAAACAAAATATTAATACATTCTAAGGATCTAATTAAGCAGAATTTGGGAGATAAACAAGTCTTTAATTGAACTTTCTTGCAAAAATAGGGTTAAAAAGGCATGCTTAATATAATTCTAGAAAACCATTTAAGTTCTCTGGAAAGAACAAGCCCAAATACTCAACATGCCACCCCGGTAGTGTTCAACTTTAGGAGTACTGCACTACTAATTTAGGGCTGGCACATTAACAGTCTCTTTTTACCCCCAAAATAATGAAATTATGATTGATGGCACAGTAGCCTAGTAGAATGGACTTACAGTCCGATCTGATTAGAATTCTATATTGTCTGCTACATAGTTGAGAACACTCACTTCATCCTAACATTCTGCCTTGAGTTGCTCCTAAAAGCTGGCAGTGGCAGGCTGTGGTGAACTTACAAACAAGACTTTCTCACACTGATCACGCTGCTGCCAATTATCTAGTACTTAGCTCACTGACAGCCTTGTCAGATGATGCCATTTGTGTTCCAGGACTCATGGCTGGCCATACCAAAGACTTTTCCAGAAAGAGAGTATCAGGAAAATTAAACTACAGTTCTTAATACAGTTTGTCATCTCCTGGGAGTCTATACAATGGTGCCAACGTTAGCATCTTCATACACTCTGGTTTGTATTTGCTACTCGGTTTTCATATTAACTAAAGTTCACATCCATTTACATGGAAAGCTAGTAAAATTTAGAGAAAAGAAACTATGCTATGTAAGTTGGCATGCCTTTAATCCTAGTACTCAGGAGGCAGAGGAAGGCGGATCTCTGTGAGTTCAAGGCCAGCCTGGTCTACAGAGTGAGCTCCAGGCCAGCTGGGACTTAAAGGGAGACCCTGTCTCAAAATACAAAAAAACCACACACAAAAAAATTAACTCTGATAGTGTTAACATTATCTTACCTCATAAAGTCCAGGTTTGGGAAATTTTCTACTTAGGCTAAAGGTTGTAAGTCAATAAGTGGATTAGACTTGAAAACTGGTAGTTCAATAAACTGGACACATGATGCAGAGGCCCCTAGGACTGTCTAGCCCGTCTGTTTTTTTCTGCCATCTCCTCATTGGTCTATATTTTAATAACCTTTAAAAAGCTGTTCTGCACTTAATAGCACTAAAGAAGACAAGGGAGAGGGAGGGGCATATGTATAGCCAAATAGCCAGACTCAGCCTTAGTAGGCCCTGAATGTATCAAGAGTCCAGCCTGGGACTGAAGAGAAGGTTCAGTGGTTAAGGGAGTTTCCTACTCTCCTAGAGGACACAGGTTTGGTTCTCAGCGCCCTCATCAGGCAGCTCACAAACACCTGTAACTCCAGCGCCTGGGGATCTGACTCCCTCTTCTGACTGACACAGACACAGACACAGACACACACACACCCCAACACAAATAATTTTTTAAAAAGGCCCAGTCTTTATTGCCCAGCATTTAAGGAAGAAAGATCTAATGTCACCGTGTGAGGATTGAAATGAGTGCCAAAGGAAAAACAGTTCCCACCACCTCCAAGGAGGAGAAGCTGCTGCTCTTCAGGAAGGAGGATGCTGGTATGGTTGTGTAACATTAATGGCCACGGCACACACGTTGTGTCAATTTGATACTCGAAGCTCAATCCTGTAGTCAAATTGATAACAGTCACTCCAGGAGTTGAGGAAGAATGAATCCAGACTCCTCCAACCAGCAGAAGCTTTCCATTAAGTATATGAGCTGTGTGGGAGTACCTTGGTGTAATGGGAGGCTGAATAACTACTGATTCCCAGCGGAATCCGTAAGACACTGGTTGGAGGAAGAATACAGAGCTCAGCGGCTCTTCAGAAGCCCCAAGACCTCCAGCAATCAGGGCTCCCCCTTGCCAATTGCAGGCGCTATGGGAATGCCGAGCTTCAGGGGCCTCCCCTTCCACTGGGATCCTGACCCAAGTCATTGTCCCGACATGTAGGAAATGACAGTCACTTAGTGCGGGTTGCACCACACTTCGGCCACCATATACAAACAGGTATGTCTGATTCTGATAGTATACCTCCGTCGTTGAATGCCGCCAACACGACAGCTTGAAATCCTCCGGGCCAACCTTTGCTACAGTCACATTCAGGCTCTCAGGGCAATTATCCTCACTTCTACATAAATGAAGCTGGAGAGCCCCTGAGGCTGCAGTCACTGGGGAAAGTCTCCCTCCCAGAACCAGAGCCTGGGTATCTGAAAGTCTCCACATGGTGTGATAAAGGCGTCCATCCCACTGGCCTCCCGAGCCCCCAGGGTTTATTTGACTGCCTTTCCATTCAGAGTCACAGGCTCTCCTGAGCAAGTGAAACGTGCTCACTCGGCAGTGCCGCCCCTCTTGTTCCCCAAATCCTCCTGCACTGAGAATCACGCCTGGGCTCAGGAGCACAGACGCGTGGCCGTATCTCTGCAGGTCTGAGAACTGGCTGCCATTAGTGACTACTCTGCCAGAGAAAACCCCTGAGGGTGGCGCAGGATCTACCCGAGAAAATGCCCCGGCGGGCGGAAACACCGGAGTCTCGGACAGAGTGGCTCCCCGAGAAGCTGCCAGAATGAAGTAGTGGGCACACTTCAGATGCCACTCCTCAAATTCATCAAAAGGCTCAAGAGTTTCCACGCGCCGGCGCTCGTCGGCTGGGACCAGGCCGCGATAGAACTCGTTCAGATCCATGGCACTGCAGGCCGTCCAGCCAGCTAGAAGGAAGCGCCGGCGCTGGGCCTCCACGTCGGGAAAGCTGTCCAGGCCCTGCAGCGGAGAGCTCAGCTGACGGAAATGCTGCAGCATGACCTGCCCGAACGCGTCCCGCGGCCTCATCTGCTCGTACACCACGAAGAGGGCATCGGAAAAGCGCTGCGCTGCCCAGGCAATAAGGGCCGAGGCACTAGTCGGCTCCAGGTAGGTCAGCACCGCCTCGGCCAGGAGCAACGTGGGAGAGGTGGCGTCCAGGCCCGCGGCGTCCAGGGTCTCGTCCAGTCGCTGAAGCTGCCGCAGGTCCAAGCCCAGGATGCGGTAGTCCGGGCTCTCCAAGCACAGAGGCGAGGCGTGGTCCCCCGCCCGGAACGGCCCTGTCAGGGCGCACAGCTCCGGGGTTTCTCGGATCCTCTCTGCCTTGCGCCTAGCCACGTCGGGGAAGTCCACCTCCCAGACGGCAGTCCGGGCCAGCAGGCCTGCAGACTTCAGGCGAAAGTACAGCGAGTCCGAACCAGCACCCAGAGACAGGACCTGGGCGCGCGCCGGCTCGGGAAGTGCGCCAGTGCGTTGGAGGAAGGCGCGTACGCAGTGGCGCACGGCGCACGCGCGCACGTAGTAGCCGCGGTGGATGAGCGGCGCGCGCCGCGCGGTACCCGGAACCAGCAGCGCAGCGAAGGCGTCGTGCACGTACCCACGCGCGGCCAGCGAACACTTGCTGAGGGCGCTACTGTCGTTGGTGCTCTGGACCGGCCCGGCCCAGCGCTCACGGCCCCGACGGCCCATGGTCCAGAGCCGCTCAGCAGCTACCGGCGGCTCTCCACACGGAAGACTCCTCGCTTCCCCGGTCATCCCTTTCCGGGTGGTGTGGTGTCACTTCCGGGCAGGGCGCACTTAGCCAATCCGAATCGAGGAGGGTGTTGCTGGTATTAAAATTCTACCGCGAATGACCTGTTGGTTTTCGTGTTACGTTTTCCCGGGAACTCAGCCTTGTTGACAGCTCTCGTCATCGCTTTTCTTCCAGGCGCTTCAGCTTGAAAGGAAAGCTTGTGTAGATTTGAGAAATCTCTCGCAACAGGTGAGCCTGGGGACTGAAACCTGACTTCCTTGGATGGCGAAGGAAGGGCTTGGTAGGGGCAGAGAAGGCTCAGCACCGCCAATCTTTTGTAGCCCAGAAAAAGTTGTTCCTTGACTGAAAGTACTAGTTTCTAACTTATTGAATGTTCTCATTGTTGTCAAGGAGAATGCATTTAAGTCTTAAATTAAGTCAAGTGGAAAGTGAAGAAACACCTTTACAGATAATTGATACTACTGATTCTTTTGTATTCCCAGCTTTGTGCTCGCTCTGCAGGAAGACTCACCATCCCCCAGCTTGAAAATTACACCCCCCTCTATTTTCCAGATTCTGTGATGCTAAAAGAAATTTATCATTTATTAATTTAATCTCTTACTGAAGTTGAAAAAGAAATCAAGATGACTTTAAGAATGGTTAACGTGGGGCTGGAGAGATGGCTCAGTGGTTAAGAGCACCAACTGCTCTTGCAGAGGACCCGGGTTCGATTCCCAGCACCCACATGGCAGCTAAGAACCGTCTTTAACTCCAGTTCCAGGGGAATCTGACACCCTCTTCTGACCTCTGCAGCATTGCACAATACGGGTGCACCAACCTACATGCAGACAGTACATTCATACACATTAAAAAAAAAAATGAATGGTTAACTCCCAGCACTCGAGAGACAGAGGCAGGTGGATCGCTGGGAGTTCAAGGCCAACCTGGTCTACATAGTGAGCTCCAGGACAGCTGGGCCTACAGGGGGACCCTGTCTCAAAAAGAATGGTTAGCTAAAAGTAATAATTCATAATGAACAAGAGAACAAGAGTGTGAATTTGTGGGGCTGAAGAAATAGCTCAGTGGTTAAGAATACTGGCTGCTCTCTTTTTGGGGGGGGGTACTGGCTGCTCTCTTTTTGGGGGGGGTCTTTTTTTGAGACAGTGGTTAGGAATACTGGCTGCTCTTACAGAGGACCCAGGTTCAGTAACTCCAGTTCCAGGGAGGATATAACGCCCTCTTCTGGCCTCTATGAGCATTGCACAGATGGGTACACGTATATACATGCAGGCAAAAAACACTTGAAATAAAAATAAATAATAAAAAATTTTCAAAAGTGTAAGTTTTGGAGTCCAGCTGGTTTGGATACTAGAGTAGAGAGAAAAGGGTAACATGGGGGTGGATAGGTAGCTCAGCAGTTAAGAACACTGACTGCATTTGCAGAGGACCCAGGTTCAGTTCCCAGCACCCACTTGGCAGCCAACAACTGTCTGTAACTCCAGTACCAGGGAATCCAACCAACACTCTCTTCTCACCTCCATAGGCATTGCATGATACATGTGCACTTACATACATGTAGCCAGTACACTCACATAACATAAAAATAATAAAGTATTAAAAAAGAAAAGTCTATGAAGATTTGATTATTGAAAAATGTTTAGTTTTGGTGTTCAGGAGCTCAGCAATTGTAGGAGAGAGGTTTTTGTGTCAGAATGGCTCTGTGAGTGCAAGATAAGTTAATGGAGGCATCTAGAAGGAAACAACAGTAGCTAAAGAAGAATGTGAAATGTAAAGTTTCTTCTTTTGTTTTCAGATGAAATCAAATACATACCACACATAAGTGTTCCCCTGAGAGAAATTAGCCAGCAGAGAAGTTAAATGAACAAAAAACTGAGACACTAACTTATTGGTGGAGTAATGATTTGGAATAGCTAAGACATGAGATCCTGGTCTTTGACCAATTTCAAATTTTAATGCACCTCTTAACTAGCTCGAACCCTTTTCCCATTTCTTATTCATATTTACTAGCCTTTCCCCCACTTCAGACATGCTTATGTTAGCTTCAGAAGGGCTTCAGGGATACATCAGCAAACTGTTGTTTCTTTTTGTGTTAGCATAGGAAAACATTCACATTTGTTAAAATAGGTGAAACTGATCTCACAGCTGCACACAGAGCCAGTGTGAAAGTAGAGTAATCTGCAGAAAATCCAGGGCCTCGGAAATTGGACTGCAAGAGGTTGTCTCAGTCAAGGAAAGAATAAGAGTCAAGAATCTTTTTTGTTCCACTAAAGGGATGGAGGCAGAAGAACAGCAGCCGTGGAAACCAGACTTTTACCTGGAATTGCCCAAAGTGGTGAGAATTAACTACCAAATTCTTGACTTGCTGCATAATTACTTTTATATTGTTTCTTTACACAAAAGTAAATTTTATGAATAGAATTTGTGAAAGTTAATTAAATTAGATAGCTTGCCTGATATACAATATAAACATCTAGTAACTGCTATCAGGTTAGGAATCTAGTAGATACTTGATAACTTTACACTGATTGTGTTCTCCTGTTTCAGGAACTCCATGCCCACTTGAATGGATCCATTAGTTCCAATACCATGAAGAAATTAATGGCCAAGAAGCCAGATCTTAAAGTCCATGGCCAGATGACCATGATTGACAAGGGGAAGAAAAGAACTTTAGACGAGTGAGTTTGGAGAAGTAGAAATTTTTTTGTCTGTCAGTATTTTGAGATTGTAATAATACATATAAAATTAGATTTTAGTACTTAATTAGGGTAGACATCTGGCATGGAGAATATAATGTAACATACAGCATTTTTTTCTAAATGTCAGACTGTTGAAAGTATTTTTAATGATTTATACTGTTTATTTTACTATCTTTAGATTTGAAAATATAAATGTATGGATTTTTCTGTTTTCTGTTACTGGCAGTAAGGGCAGGATTAGCAAATGGGAATTACTATTTCCCATTAAAAAAATACAGTTTTATTTTCAGCCACTTGATTGTCTTTGTAGATCAATATTTTTTTAGATCAATGTGTTTTTGAAGGATCTATTTCATGGTGCTTTGTAGGTCTAAATACACACTTACTATTAACCTAAAATGTATTAATTCCACTTATGGAGTTTCTCCTAAGGTTTTGTTGACTAAAATGTGTTAACACTTTTCTTTCATTTGTAGATGTTTCCAGATGTTTCAAATTATTCATCAGCTTACTACTAGCCCTGAGGATATTCTAATGGTAAGATATAAAAGAATCTTTAGTTGGTGTAACTTGAAATACTAGATACCTTCTGCTGCATAGCACCTTTTGCTTTTATCAAGGGTCTATTTTCTTGTTTTTTTTTTCTTATAGATTTTTTTTATACATTATGCTATATCATATGTGCTAAGAGCACAAGTCCACTATAATAAAACTTCAACTACATAACCATAGGATTCAGGTAGATCAGAATGCTACTACACTGTAGTTCAAATCACATGGAAATTTGAAATACAATAGTGTAGCTCCACTTTTAAAGGGGACAGATGATGAGTATATCCAATCAGTTAACTTCAAAGTCAGCTTATATAACACCAAGATAGCATTAACACCATGTACTTTATTTTCAAAGGCTTAACTATGACCTATTTAGAAGATTACAACACCAACATAAAACCTTTGGATAAAAAATTCTTGACCTGTACTATAATTCCATTAGATGTAAAATGCCAGATGCATTATGGAAACTTTCTCTAGACAAAACCACTTATAGATAATATACAAATCTGTCTGCACAAATTATGACTTAATTCTTCTATCAAGACTTTGGCACCAACCATGTCGGGAGTTCATATAATAGCACATGTTACCTTTGTTGTGGCACCAAATTACTATGGTACATCTTAGTAACTAAAGAGACTCACTAATCAGAGTACTTTGGCTGTGCACAACAAGCTTCTAGAAATCTTTTCTGTTTTTCTTTTATGAAAAAAGTTATTCCTCAGGATATGATGTGAAAAATACTGACATTGCTTAGCATTATCACATATTATAAGCATCTTGATCTGTGTTAATGATTCCTTAAACCATTTTTTCCTATAAAATAAGAAAAAGTAAGAGAGTGAGTATTTGAAAGGAATTTTGGAGATTAATGTGCAGAGAAGTTGTTAAGATAGAATTTTTTTTTTTCATAACAGCTGTTTAAAAAAAATCATTATAAGCACCTTTAATCCTCGCACTTGGGAAGCAGAGGCAGGCAGATCTCTGTGAGTTCAAGGCCAGCCTGGTCTACAGAGTGAGTTCCAGGACAGCCAGAGCTACAGGGAGACCCCGTCTTAAAAAAAAAAAGACCAAAAAAAAAAAAAAAAAACCAATGTGGCAGGGTGTGGTGGCACATGCCTTTAATCCCAACACTTGGGAGGCAGAGGCAGGCAGATCTCTGAGTTCAAGGCCAGCCTGGTCTATATAGTGAGTTACAGGCCAGTTGGGAGTGCAGGGAGACCTTATCTTACAAAGACAAAAAAACAAAAAACTGTGTAAGGCATTTGCCGTAGAGCTAATATTGATTGAGGACAGGAGTGGAATGGGGGGAAAAAAGAAAGATTAAGGAAATCAAGACCAACGACTTCTTTGATAGGCAACAATATAGAAGAGAAAGCCTGACCCAGATGGGCATGCATAAGGCTTGGTATTACATAGAAGCCTTAACCAGCTGGAAAGAGATTCTAGAGCATGAAGTTCATGAACAACTTATAGACTAAGTGATTATTCCCTAAGGAAATTATGCCTTTCCCCTAGGGAATCAAGGTTAGAGGACAGATGTGTTATTTTATCTGACACTTCATGGTTCTAGGGTATGACATTGACTAGCTGCTTATTACTGAGCTAACAAAGATAACTTTCAATGCCCTGTCTTTAAGTGAAGGGACACAAAACTGGTATAATTTTTTTTTCTTGGTCTTTTTGAGACAGAGTCTCCCTGTAGCCCCACCTGGCCTGAAACTCATTATGTAGAACACGCTCACCTTGAACTCACAGAGATTCCCCCTGCCTCTGCCACCCAAATGCCGGGATTAAATGCGTGCCCCACTATACCCATACTTGCTCAATAAACAGGGTTGGCCTGAACTCCTAATCTTCCTGCCTTCACTTTCCAAGTGCTAGGATTATAGATGTACACCAACACATGCAAGTTATTATTATGTATTCTTAACAGTTAAGGGGAAAATGTGAGACATGACTATAATAAAAAATGTGACATGTACCTATAATCTAGCACTCAGGATTCTGAGGCAGGAGGATCACAAAATCAAGACCACCAGGGGCTACATAATAATCTCCCACTCCAGTCTATCCCAAGTGTGCTTTTGTGTGTGTGTGTGTGTGTGTGTGTGTGTGCACATACACAGAGGTACATGCATGAAAGGAAGGTAAGGAGGAGGGAAAGGAGGGAGGAAGGGAGGGAGAGAAATGGGATTGAGTGGATAGTTCAGTAATGGAGAGCTTTCCTAGTTTGAAAGAGGTCCTGGCTTTGATCCCATGCACTGTGTGGAGCAGGAATTGGAATAGATCAGAGAGTGCAGCCCTGGAACACGGCTGCTCTCAGTGTTGGTTTCAGTGAGTCTATGCAGTTCTGGACAATGACACTATTCAGGTTTCTTGGCCTGCAAAGATGAGACTTTGTTATGGAAGGGGCAGCAAGATGGAGTTCGTGGGATTATAGTGAGAGGATCATGTGCCAGCAAATATGATATGGAAACTGTAGGTTCATTCTCAGTGCTAGGAGTTGTAGTTTCTTGCATTGGCTGAGTGATGTGATTTGAATGCCGTTTTGAGCAATGTAGTGTCTAAGTCTGTTTTCCCAGCCCATCTGGTGAATCTGGGACCTATTCTGTTATTAAAAAATTCCTTTTGGGGGGGCTGGAGAGATGGCTCAGTGGTTACGAGCACTGATTGCTCTCACAGAGGACCTGGGTTCGATTCCCAGCACCCACATGACGGCTAAGAACCATCTTTAAGCTGGGTGTGGTGGTGCACACCTTTGGTCCCAGCACTTGGGAAGCAGAAGCAGGCAGATCTCTGAGAGTTCAAGGCCAGCCTGATCTACAGAGAGAGCTCCAGACCAGCTGGGACTAAGGGGAAACCCTGTCTCAAAAATGCCAATAATAATAATAATATAAAATTTTTCTTTTGAAAGGCCAGGCATGGTGGTACACGCCTTTAATCCCAGCACTGGGGAGGTAGAGGCAAGCAGATATCTGTGAGATCTAGTCCACTCAGGTCTACATAGCGAGTTCCAGGCCAGCTAGAGCTATAGGAGACACTCCATCCTCTGAAAAGATTCTTTTGGCTTTCCAGGGAGGTGGTGGGGGGATAGGCCCAGACATTGTATTTTTATGAATTTCACTAAGGAAGTGCCATCCTGTTAGGCACTGTCTGCACAACCAGCCAACCCTTGTTCCTTAGTCAGGACATTGTACGTGGAGGCTTATGTGCACACAGTGCATGTATGTGTGTATTCATGAGTGCATAAAATGGCACAGCACATGTGGAGGTCAGAGGACAACTTGTGAGAGTCAGCTCTCTCCTTCCCACATGTAGGTCCTGGGGATCAAACTCAGATCATTGGGCTTGGCAGCAAGTGCCCTTACCCACTGAGCTGTCCTTGCCAGCCCTTCAAACACTTCCTTTGCCTAAATAGAATTTCCCTAAATACCTCAAGGAAAAAGTTAACTTTACCAGAATTTATTCAGAAATACAACTCATTCCTAAATAACTTGAATGTGAACCTTAAAGCACCACCTTAAATAGCAATACTAGTAATGCTCAATCCTTGTACCAGTAGTGCCAATCCCTGTACCCGTAATGGCCAATCCTTGTACCAGTAATCCCGATCCTTATACCAGTAATCCTGATCCCTGTGCCAGTAATACCCGATCCCTGTGCCAGTAATGCCCGATCCCTGTACCAGTAATGCCCAATCCCTGTACCAGTAATGCCCGATCCTTGTACCAGTAATCCTTATCCCTATACCAGTAATGCCCAATCCTTGTACCAGTAATGCCCAATCCCTGTACCAGTAATGCCTGATCCCTGTACCAGTAATCCTGATCCCTGTGCCAGTAATACCCGATCCCTGTACCAGTAATGCCCAATCCCTGTACCAGTAATGCCC
>VZQC01011697.1:300113-332981 GCA_009823505.1 Rhizomys pruinosus
CAAGAGTTTCAAGCACTATATTGAAGAGGAGTGGTGACAGGAGGCAGCCTTGCCGAGTTCCTACCTTTATTTTTTTTTTTAATTCTATTTATTTTTGTATGTGTATGAATGTACTGTCTGCATGTAGGTTTGTGCACCCGTGTCGTGCAATGCCGCGGAGGTCAGAAGAGGGTGTCGGATTCCCCTGGAACTGGAGTTCTCCTGGAATTGGAGTTATAGACGGTTCTTAGCCACCATGTGGATGCTGGGGATCGAACACGGGTCCTCTGCAAGAGCAGTCGGTGCTCTTAACTGCTAGGCTATCTCTCCAGCCCCCCGAGTTCCTACCTTTAAAGGGAATGCTTCTGTCTCTTCTCCATTTAGGATGATGTTGGCTGTGGGTTTCCTGTATATGGCTTTGATTACATTGAGTAATGATCCCTCCAGTCCAATTCCCTCTAGGACTTTAAGCATGAAGGGATGCTGGATTTTGTCAAAGGCTTTTGACAAAAGTGTCAATTGAGATGATTGTGTGGTTTTTGTCTTTCAGTCCATTTATATGCTTGATGTTATTTATTGATTTTCATATGTTGAACCATCCCTGCATTTCTGGTGAATCCAACTTGGTCATGATGGATGATCTTCTTGATGTGGGTCTGTATGTGGTTTGCAAGTATTTTATTGAGAATTTTTGCATCTGTGTTCATTAATGAGCTGGGTCTATAGTTCTCCTTTTTGGTTGTATCTTTCCCTGGTTTTGGTATTAGAGTGATGCTGGCTTCATAGAAAGAATTTGGAAGAATTCCCTCTGTATCATTCTGAACAATTTGAGTAATAATGGTTGTAAGTCTTTTTGAAATATTTTATAGAATTCTGCAGTGAAACCATCTGGGCCTGGGCTTTTTTTAGTTGGGAGGTTTCTTATTACATCTTCAATTTCTTCATATATTGTGGGTCTGCTTAAGCTATCATTCTCTTTTTGCTTGAGCTTTGGTGATTCCCAAGATTTCAGCTATTCATCCATTTCTCCTAGGTTTTCAAACTTAGTAAAGTATAGGTTTTTGAAGTATTCCCATATGATTGTCTGGATCTTTTCATTGTCTGTTGTGATATTTTCCCTTTCATCACAGATTCTATTGATTTGGAGTTGTTCCTTCTTTCTTTTGGTTAACTGGGTTAGAGGTTTGTCTATCTTGTTTATTGTCTCAGAGAACCAACTTTTGGGTTCATTGGGGGTTTTTTCATATTGTTTTCTTTGTTTCTATTTCATTGATTTCTGCTCTGATTTTTGTTATTTCTTCCTGTCTGTGGTGTTTAGGGTTCATTTGTTGTTGTCTCTCAAGTGTTTTTAGCTGCAGTGTTAGATTGTTCACTTGTGCTCTTTCTCTTTCTGTTTTTCTAATGTAGGCACCCAGGACTATAAACTTACCTCTTAGGATTGCTTTTAAAGCATCCCATAGGTTTTGTTGTGTTGTATTATCATTGTGAATGTTCCAGGAATGTTTTTATTTCTCCTTTATTTCTTCCTTGACCCATTCATTATTCAGGAGTGTGTTGTTTAGTCTCCATGTGTTCTTGTAGATAATAGGGCTTATCCTGGTGTTGATAATGAGCTTTATTGTGCTGTGGTCTGATAGAATGCATGAAATTATTTCAATTTTTTTGTATTTGTTGAGGTTTTTTTTTTCTGTGTCCCAGTATGTGGTCAATTTTGGAGACTGTTCCATGGGGTGCTGAGTAGAAAGTATATTCTCTGGTATTAGGGTGGAATATTTGGTAGATGTCTGTGAGGTCCATTTGGTGTATTGTATCATTCAGTTCAGATGTCTCTGTTTATTCTTTGTCCAGTTGACCTGTCCAAAGGGCTCAGTGGGGTATTGAAGTCACCTACTAGGAGTGTACTGGGGTTAATCTGTGCCTTAAGGTCCTGGAGAATTGTTTTTATAAACTTTGGTGCACCAGAGTTTGGTGCATATATATTCATGGTTGTGAAATCTTCATGGTCAGTTGTTCCTTTGATAAAAATGTAACAGCCTTCTTTGTCTCTTCTGATTTCTTTTACTTTGAAGTCTATTTTGTCTGATATTAAAATAGCAACACCTGCTTTCTTTTTTGGTACCATTTGCTTGGAATATTTTTTTTCCATCCTTTCACTTTAAGGTGGTGCCTATCCTTGAAGGTAAGATGTGTTTCTTGTAGATAGCATATAGATGGGTTCTGTTTCCTAATCCAATCTCCCAGTCTGTGTCTTTTGATTGGGGAGTTTAGTCCATTAATATTTAATGTTATAACTGAAAGATGTGTGTTGCTTCCTTTCACCTTATTATCCATTTGCATTTTTGGTGTAGGTTTCTATTTCTGCAGTTATGCTTTTATTAATTTTTCTTTCTAGGTGTCTGGGGATAGTTGCTCCTGTCTTCTGTCCTTTGAATTGCTTCAAGTATTTTCTGAAGAGTTGGTTTTCCAGACATGTATTCTTTCATCTTGTTTATGTCATGGAAGATTTTTCTCTCTCCTTCAACTATAATTGACATTTTTGCTGGATATAGTAACCTGGGTTGGCATCTATAGTCCTTTAACACTGGGAATGTTTTGTTCCATATTCTTCTTGCTTTCATAGTTTGCACTGAGAAGTCAGTTGTAATTCTGATGGGTTTCCCCTTATATGTAACTTATTGTTTTTTTCTGGTGGCTTTCAGAATTTTGTCTTTGTTTTGGGTGTCTATTGTTTTAACTATGATGTGGCATGGAGAGTTTCTTTTCTGATCTTGTCTGTTTGGAGTTCTATGTGCTTTTTGTATTTGTATTGGTTTGTCTTTTTTTAGTTTGGGTAAATTTTCATCTATTATTCTGTTGAAGATCTGATCAATACCATTCTCTTGGGATTCTTCTCCTTCCTCTCTTCCTATGATGCAGAGGTTTGATCTTTTCATAGTGTCCCACAATTCCTGGTTGTTCCATTTTTGTGTGTTTTTTAATTTTTCATAATCTTTTTATTTTTTTTTAATTTATTTCTGTATGTGTATGAATGTACTGTCTGCATGCAGGTTTGTACCTGTGTCATGCAATGCCGCAGAGGT
This sequence comes from Rhizomys pruinosus, assembly GCA_009823505.1. Lineage (NCBI taxonomy): Eukaryota > Metazoa > Chordata > Mammalia > Rodentia > Spalacidae > Rhizomys > Rhizomys pruinosus. The sequence continues at coordinate 303,173 of VZQC01011697.1, forward strand.
CAGAAGAGGATGTTGGATTCCCCTGGAACTGGAGTTCTCCTGGAATTGGAGCCTCAGATAGTTCTTGGCCGCCATGTGGGTGTTGGGGATCAAACCCGGGTCCTCTGTAAGAGCAGTCGGTGCTCTTAACCACTAGGCCATCTCTCCAGCCCGAATTTTTCATAATCTTTACTTGAGCTTTTTACTTGTTCTGTGTTATCTTCCAGGTCTGATATTCTTTGTTCTGCTTCCTCCATTCTATTTCTGAGGCTTTTTCCATTCTTTTCCTTTTGATTGGATGAGTGTTCAGTTTCCTTTTTCTTTTCGTCTTGTGATTTCTTTAGTATTTCCACTTCCTTTTGGAGCTTCTCAATCTCTTCCTGTATCTCTTTGCTTTGCTGGTTGGTTTCCTTTTCTTTTTCAACATGGGATCTTTTCAGTGTTTACACTTCCTTCCAGAGTTTGTAATTCTTTCTCTCTAGGTCCTTCTTGAGTTTTTAAATTCTCTCTCCTTAGTTCTCTGACTTGTTCTTTATATTCTTTTATTTCTTTGAATATGTCCACAATTGTTCCTCTAATATCTGTGTCCTGGGCCATCCCAGGGGGATCCCACTGTAGGAATCTCCCACAGGGTTGGTAGAGCTTGGTGTGGAATTATCCTGCACCTTTCCCATGTTGTCCCTTCTTTGTGTCCCTGGCATGTGGGTTTCTCTTTGCCTGTATTCCAATGCGAATCCCAAATGCCTCTTCACTGTGTTGAAGGCTTGCTTTGCTTGCCTCCTTCAGATGCCTTTGTTGTTTGTTTGTTTTTCTCCTTGCTTGTGGAGTGTTGACTTGTCTAAGTTTTAGGCTTTCAATTTTATTTATATATTGGAAGTCTAACTCACTCTTCCCTTTCTGTTCTGAAGATTCTCCAAAGAATCCACTTGGACACTCCCTCGGCAATTCCAGTCGGGGTGGGGGGGGGTTATGCCTGTTTAGCCTGCACTCTGGTACTGTTGTGCTTCAGGTGGTCCTGGGAAATCCCCAATCTAAGCTCCGTGCACTCAAGTCTCACAGTGTCAACAGGCCCACCTTTTATACCAGCTAGCAGGACAACTCTTCCCCCACAGCCACACAAGACGATTGAATCAAACCAATTATCCAAAGGGCCAGATAGGAATATCAATCAATCTGCCTTGCTGAAGCACCTGGCTCCTACCTGTGCTTCAGGTGGTCCTGGGAAATCTCCAATCTAAGCTCTGTGCACTCTATATATACTATTTTTTATATAGGGATTAGTTTGGGGCATCGTGCATTCTCAATAGGGTCTAGTGGACCAGACTGATGAAGCTGTGTTCTGCCCTGGATGACTAGAGTAGTTAGTATAACTTGTCTCGAGGATTCTGTGAAAGAAATACCATAAAAATCAGTTCTCAATATTCTATGTGGGACCGTTTTCTCCATTCTTCTAAAAATGATGTACAACTAATAACATCTATGTTCACAGAAGTTAACTCATTATGTACAATGGATAGATAAGAGGATTAGACCTTAATTATTTCACAGAATCCCCAGGAAAGGAAGATTAACCTGAGCTTCTCAACTGATTCAAGCAAAAGTATTGACATTTGGGACCAAATAGTTCTTCATTGTAGCGGTTGTCATGTGAACTGTAAGATGTTTAGTAACATTCCTGTCCTGTACTCACTGCATGCCACCAGCACCTCCTGAGTGTGACAACCCAGAGTGTCTCCAGGCATTACCACGTGTTTGACCCCTGGAGGGCCAGATCATTCCCATTTGAAAATCACTGGAAGAGAGTGCCTCATGAAACTGTTCTGATGGCTTTGTCTAATCCTGGACTTCTTTTTGTCCATCTGCTTAATAGGGTTTTGGTGTTTTTTGTTGTTGTTGTTGTTTCATCATGAAAGCCTCCTGAATGGAGTGAATTTTCCATACTACTTGATATGTATGTGTGTGTCCTTCAGAACTAACATTTCCCTCCTGCCATGTCCAGCTGCCCATTGACCTCAAGGTCAGGGGTATGCTCTTTCAGCTTTGTATTTCTTAGTGTCCAGCACATGATAGGTGCTCACTGAACAAACTGCACAAATGAAATGAATCTTCCATTATTATTTCCTTCCTTGGTTTATTGGGGCTTTAACATCCAATTCCTCAGTGTGCTCAGAATTCTCATGCATCCTCATTTTTACTTCTATCTTCAAGATAGGACAAGCTGAAGACTTCTTGGAGCCTCTCTTTGAAGCTAAAAGAGCAGGTCTGAAGTTGGCACTACATCTTGCAGAGGTAAATAATATTGTTGGAGACTAGGGATGGCAGATTATAATAAAAAACAGAATTGTTTGGAAGTAACTAGAAATAACCTGTGTTAGAAAAACTCCTTTCTTTGTTTTTGAGACAGGGTCTCACATAACATAGGTCGGGCTGGAGCTCCCTTCACCACTGAAGGCGGCTTTAACTTCTGTCCGCCTTTCCTTCCCAAGTGCTGGATGGGGTTACAGGCATGTGCCATCATGCCTTCTTCAGAAAACATTTTTAAATGTTTAAAATTTTTTTTTATATTTTTAATATTTATTGTTTTTATTTTGTGTGTATGAGTGTATTCTCTGCATATATGTGTAAGTGCTCCCATGTCGTGCAATGCCCATGGAGGTCAGAAGAGGGTGTGGGTTCCCCTGGAACAGGAGTTATGAATGGTTGCTAGCCAACATGTGGGTGCTGAGAATCCAACCCAGGTCCTCTTAACTGCTGAGTCATCTCTCCAGCCCCAAATTTTTAATTCTTAAAAAAAAATTATTATTCCACGGCATTGCATGACACAGGTGCACCAACCTATATGCAGACAGTACACTCATACACATAAAAAATAATAAGTAAATAAATAGAAATTTTTTAAAAAAATGTATTATTATTTTTTTTATGTATGTGAGTATGTTGCCTTCATGTATGTGAGTGCATTTGCATCATGCTGTGCCCAAGGAAGTCAGAAAAGGACATTGGATTCCCCTGGAACTAGAGTTATGAAGAGTTGTTAATCAACATGTGGGTACCGGGACTTGAACCTGGGTCCTCTGCAAGAACAGTTAGTGCTCTTAACCGTATTTATTTATTTATTTATTTATTTAATATGTGGTAATGAATTGTTTGCATGTAGTGTTTGTCTATTTCATCTTCCATTGCTGGGGAGCAACACACTCGACCCGACACAACTGGGGAGGAAAGGGTTAGTCACTCCACATCTCCTGGTCACAGTTCATGACTGAGGGGAGCCCAAGACAGAAACTCAGGACAGGAACCTGGAGGCAGAGCTGAAGCACAGGCAATGGATGAATGCTGTTCAACTGCTTGCTCCCCTGGCTCTGCCCAGCCTGCCTCCTTTTTTTTTTTTGTTTTGGTTTTTTTTTTTGTCTTGTTGGAGACAGGGTCTCCCTGTAGCTCTGGCGTCCTGAAAGGAATCACTCTGTAGACCAGGGTGGCCTCGGACTCAGAGATCCGCGGGCCTCTGCCCCCCAAGTGCTGATTAAAGGCCCGTGTGCACCACCACGCCTGCAATTTATTTTTTTTGGATTTCTGTAATGTGTATCAATGTATTGTCTGCAATGCAAGTTGGTGCACCCGTGTCCCCGTGCACCTCCGCGGAGGTCAGAAGAGGGTGTCTCGGATACCCCTGGACTGTAGTTCTCCTGGAATTTGAGTTTCAAACGGTTCTCGGGCCGCCATGTGGGTGCGGGGGATCGAACCCGACCCGGGGTTCTCTGTAAAGCGGTCCGCGCTCTTACCGCACCTCGCCGCATTCCTTATATGGCTACACGAACAACCGGACCCAGGTGGGCCACTCTCAGTGTGGCTGGTCCCGTCCCCATTTCCTTACATCAAAAGCCAGTAATCCACAGATGTGGGCACAGACCAATCCAATGGAGCCATTCCCCAGTTGAGGCTCCCTCAACCCAGGTGCATCAAGTTGACACTAAAGTTAAAGCCAGAACAATGTAGGTTTTGCAGACCAATGTCAGTGCAATGCTGGCGGAGGTCAAAGAAGTGTCGGATTCCCCCTGGAAACTGGAGTCTGAATTGGAATTACAAACAGACGGTTTCTACTTAGCCACCATGTTGGGTGCTGGGGATCGAACACGGGGCCTCTGCAAAGCAGTCTCCTTCTCCAAGCCCAACTTTTTGTTTTTTTTTTTTTGGTCTTTTTCAAGATAGGTCGCTCCCTGTAAAGTCCCAGCTGTCCGGGAACTCTGTAGACCTGGCCTGGCCTTGAACTCACAAGATCCCGCCTGCCTTTTGCCTCCAAAGTGGCTAGGATTAAAGGAGGTGGGCGCCACCACACCCGGCGAGCCCAACATTTTTAAAGGTGGAACCCAGACCTATTTTTTTAGATATTAATGAAAATATTAAGACATGAATTCATTTAGTTTAATGTTACTGTTTTTGTCATTCTTACTAGTTTGTGACCAGTTATGTCTGGCCTGTGTATAGTGTCAGAACCTGCTATTCACTATAAGTTTCTTTTTTTTTTGGTATTTTTTGCGACAAAGGGTCTCCCTTTAGTTAGTCCCACCCAGCGGGCTGGAGCCACCTGTTAGACCAGGCTGGGCCTTTGAACTCACAGAGATTTCGCCTGCCTCTGTCTCCCATTGCTCTGGGATTAAAAGGCATTCACCACCACGCCCATGGGGGTGCCCTTCACTATAGTTTTCTTAATGTTTGCTCCATTGAATGAAAATGTGGTCATTTTGCCTTTTAGGCCATCTTTGGAGACAAAGATCATGGCCTATACTTTTCAATTTCATCATTAATGGATGTCCACAAGAAGTAGCCTTTGGTCGAAAAAACCAAACATTGACCGGTGAAGGAAGCCTGGGCCGTGGAACCCCCTAATGACTAACGTTCACCATTGTGCCCATCTGCCATCATCCCAGACCTATGAGCAGTGTTTTTCAATAATACTTTATGATTTTACTATAAAAGTGTTATGTATCTGAAGAAACTTCAAGTATAAGGAATTTATAGTAACAGAAGGAAAAAAAATCTTTAATGCTATCCTAATGGATATGTTAAACAGTTTTCTATTTATACTTTTCTAGGATTTTTTTCTCATTTGGGGAACACACAAACCATACAAAATTTAAGGGTGTTTGTTTTTTTAATGAAAAATTTTTAGTTTTCTGAGCTTTATTTTCTTCATGTTCATCCTTTATACCATTCTTGTACGGGGCCTGGAGAGATGGCCTAAAGCGTGAAAAGCGCCGACGGCTCTTGCAGAGCCTGGGTTCGATCCCCAGCACCCACAGGTTGGTTGAACAACCATCCTTTAGCTCCAGTTCCAGGGGAAACCTGACAGACCCTCTTCTGACCTCACCTGGCATTGCATACGACGGGTGTCACAAGGCCTACGGTCGGACAATACATTAAATACACATACAAAAAATAAAATAAAAAAAAAATCCGGTTGTGGCTTGATATAATGGCCTGGTGTTTAAGAGCACCGACTGCCTCTTGCAGAATTACCCCGGATTTGATCCCCAGCCACCCACATGGTGAGGCATGAGAACCAGCCGGTCTTTAAAAACGCAACGACTCATTTTCCAGGAGGAATCCTACGCCCCCGTCTTTTTCGGTCATTCTGACCTCCAACGGCACGTTTCCTCCACGGTCCAGAACCGGCATGCAGTAGACGGTCCATTATACCTATAAAGAATAACATAAAATAAATAAATAAACTTTTTTTTTTTTTTTTTTTTAAAAAACATCCTTTACAAACAAAGAAAAAAACGATGTGATGTTAGTCCTTAACAGATTATCGTTAAAGCACACAGTAGGGTCTAGTCAGTCTCTGTTACCAAAGTGAGTCTAGAAGGGCTCGAGGCAGGAAGGAGAAGGTAAAGGGAAGAGCGAGGGTGAAGCTCAGTGGAGCCCATGCTCAGCAAGAAAGAGGCCTGGGCTCAGTCCCAGCATGCCCGCTCCCCCTCAGAGCGAGGGCTGGGACAGTTTTAAGTAGTTCAGTTTTCTAAAAATCTTAGCTTTCACTTCTCAGGGACAGAGTACCTGGTGTAGAACAAAGTACGCTAACAATCCTCGAAAGAGGTTATTGATCCCCTCTTCTCACTTTTCCAAAGATTCCAAATAAAAAAAAAGAACACGAAATGCTGGCCTGGATCTGCTTCCTGACAGAATTGGGCATGGAACATTCCTCAACTCCTCGGAAGGAGGCTCCCTGGATCTGGTAGATTTTGTGAGGCAGCACCAGATCCCCCTGGGTAAGCCTTGGGGTTCCCTGTCTCCCCCCACAAGCAACCTCTGGCCCTTCTCACCCCAAAAATACACAATTATATGGAAAAGTTTGTATNCTAGGATATTAATGGTGTGCAGCGTGGTCCCTCCCTTCACACCTCACATTCTGAACTCATGCTCTGGCTCTTCTTGGAGTGTCACTGAAAGTCTTACTTTGCCTCCTGACCAGAGACACACCAGACAGTGTCCAGTGCCCTTGGCCTGCTGTTCTATTGCAATCCAAAGGAAACAATGACCTTTCTAAACTCTAGTTAGAAGGTTGAAATCATAAGTTTTCTGGGTGCCAATGAATCTAGATGTAAAAACTTTTTAAAATCTTTTGTCCATATAATATGTATTAATGTGCTTCCTCTGAGGGTAAAAAGACTACACTGTGATCTCAAGTATCTTTCAAAATGAAGATGCATCTGAGGTAACACACAGAATTCTTATACAATATAGCCAAACTTTTACAGATAAGTGCAAGTATAACAATTAAATTGGAATTCCAAAACTTGTCTTTGGCATTTTCTTGGCATAGTATCATACTAAAAAGAATGAATTCACCACCTGAATAGAGGATCTTCAAGGAATAATAAATTCCAAAAATAGATTTAATTTAAAAAGTTAAATGTGAAATGCAAGTTGAATTCATAAATAAATTAAATAGTGTATATCAAGACTATAATATTCAGCCAAATAGAAGAGTCCCCTTCTGTACAAAAGACCCATTCATATCCCTGACTCACACAGGAACTCGAAGTTAAACACACCAAACTAAAGAATCAAAGCCAAGAGCCACACATTAATGAGAAGTGATCTATCTTTCTCCTCCACCTGGCTCACCTCAGTATATTCTATTCAGTTTCATCTACTCTCCTGTAAAGTTCCTAATTTCCTTTTTCTGCAATCTCAATAAAACTCATATATATGTATTTATCACATTTGCATCATCCCTTCATCACCTGATGCACACCTAAGTTGATTTGATTCCCTAATTTTGTGAGTAGAGCATCACTGATCATGGTTTAGGAGATATCTCTGTAGGAGAATCTAGAGCTTTTTTTTCCATATACATAGTGTAGCTGCAACATGAGGTAGCTCTATGACTAGATTTTTGAGAACCTTCCAGGCAGATTCAATGTGGTCAAAGTAATTTACAGTTCCACTCACACTGGAGAAGGGCTTCCCATTCCTTCACATCTTCAATAGCATATATTGCCATTTGTTTTGGTCTTTTCAAGATAAGGTCTCCCTGTAGTCCCAGCTGTCCTGGAACTCTGTAGACCTGGCTGGCCTTGAACTCACAAAGATCCGCCTGCCTTTGCCTCCCAAGTGCTAGGATTAAAGGCGTGCGCCACCACACCCGGCGAGCCCAACATTTTTAAAGGTGGAACCCAGACCTATTTTTTTAGATATTAATGAAAATATTAAGACATGAATTCATTTAGTTTAATGTTACTGTTTTTGTCATTCTTACTAGTTTGTGACCAGTTATGTCTGGCCTGTGTATAGTGTCAGAACCTGCTATTCACTATAGTTTCTTTTTTTTTGTATTTTTGAGACAGGGTCTCCCTTTAGTCCCAGCTGGCCTGGAGCTCACTCTTTAGACCAGGCTGGCCTTGAACTCACAGAGATCCGCCTGCCTCTGCCTCCCAAGTGCTGCGATTAAAGGCATGCACCACCACGCCCAGCCCTTCACTATAGTTTCTTATTTGCTCCATTGAATATAAAATGTGGTCATTTGCCTTTTAGGCCATCTTGGAGACAAAGAGCATGGCTAGACATTTCATCATTATGGAATGTCCACACGTAGCCTTGTCAAAACAAAGCATGAGCCGGCTGAAGGAAGCCTGGGCCTCGGAACCTAATGACTAACGTTCACCCTTGCCTCTGCCATCCCAGACTATGAGCAGTGTTTTCAATAATACTTTATGATTTTACTATAAAAGTGTTATGTATCTGAAGAAACTTCAAGTATAAGGAATTATAGTACAGAAGGAAAAAAAAATCTTTAATGCTTCCTAGAGTTGATATTGTTAACAGTTTTCTATTTATACTTTTCTAGGATTTTTTTCTCATTTGTGTAAACACACACACATACAAAATTTAAGGGTGTTTGTTTTTTTGAAAATTTATTTTTCTGAGCTTTATTTTCTTCATGTTCATCCTTTATAAAATTCTTGTTAAGGGGGCTGGAGAGATGGCCTAGCGGTTAAAAGCGCCGACTGCTCTTGCAGAGGACCTGGGTTCGATCCCCAGCACCCACATGGTGGTTGAAAACCATCTTTAGCTCCAGTTCCAGGGGAACCTGACACCCTCTTCTGACCTCCCTGGCATTGCATGACACGGGTGCACAGGCCTACGTGCAGACAGTACATTAATACACATACAAAAATAAAATAAAAAAAAAATCCTTTGGGGCTGGAGAGATGGCCTAGCGGTTAAGAGCACCGACTGCTCTTGCAGAGGACCCGGATTTGATCCCCAGCACCCACATGGAGGCTGAGAACCGTCTTTAACTCCAGTTCCAGGGGAATCCGACGCCCTCTTCTGACCTCCACGGCGTTGCATGACACGGGTGCACAGACCTGCATGCAGACGGTACATTCATACATATAAAGAATAAATAAAATAAATAAATAAAATAAAATAAAATAAAATCCTTTAAAAAAATCCTTTAAAAAAAAAAGAAAAGATTGTTGTTAGTCCTTAACAGATTATCGTTAAAGCACACAGTAGGGTCTAGTCAGTCTCTGTTACCAAAGTGAGTCTAGAAGGGCTCGAGGCAGGAAGGAGAAGGTAAAGGGAAGAGCGAGGGTGAAGCTCAGTGGAGCCCATGCTCAGCAAGAAAGAGGCCTGGGCTCAGTCCCAGCATGCCCGCTCCCCCTCAGAGCGAGGGCTGGGACAGTTTTAAGTAGTTCAGTTTTCTAAAAATCTTAGCTTTCACTTCTCAGGGACAGAGTACCTGGTGTAGAACAAAGTACGCTAACAATCCTCGAAAGAGGTTATTGATCCCCTCTTCTCACTTTTCCAAAGATTCCAAATAAAAAAAAAGAAACACAAATGCTGCTGGATCTGCTTCCTGACAGAATTGGGCATGGAACATTCCTCAACTCCTCGGAAGGAGGCTCCCTGGATCTGGTAGATTTTGTGAGGCAGCACCAGATCCCCCTGGGTAAGCCTTGGGGTTCCCTGTCTCCCAGCAACCTCTGGCCCTTCTTCACCCCACAAACCTTATATGGAAAAGTATTGTTCTAAAACAATAAACACTTACAAATTGAAAGACATTTGCTGAATGCTTTAAGTTCTCATTTAAATACTGAAACTTGCTGGGCATGGTGGCTCACGCCTTTAATCCTAGTACTTGGGAGGCAGAGGGAGGCGAATCTTTGTGAGTTCAAGGCCAGCCTGGTCTACAGAGTGAATTCCAGGACAGCTGGGGCTACAGGGAGACCCTGTCTCGAAAAGAACAAAAAATAAAAAATAAATACTGAAAGTTACCGGCCTTTAATCCTAGCGGAGGCAGGTGGATCTCTGTGAGTTCAAGGCCAGCCTGGTCTACAGAGTGAATTCCAGGACAGCTGGGGCTACAGGGAGACCCTGTCTCGAAAAGAACAAAAAATAAAAAATAAATACTGAAAGTTACCGGCCTTTAATCCTAGCGGAGGCAGGTGGATCTCTGTGAGTTCAAGGTCATCCTGGTCTACATAGCAAGCTCCAGCCCAGCTGGGACTAAAGGGAGACCCTATCTCACAAAGACCCTGGGGGTGGGGGGGCACGACACGACTTGAAAGTTTAGCTCCTGTGTGACTATAATAATAGTCTCATCAGAGTAGGGTTCTTTCTCACTGTATTTTGTGCACTGACTGCTGTAGTCTATAGTCCTCAGTGTTCAGAACTCAGTAAGTTGGGTTTTTTTGTTTGGTCGGTTTTGGTTTTTTTCTTGTTGTTGTTGTTTTAAGAAACATGGGTTAGGGGTTGGAGAGATTGCTTTGTGGTTCAGAGCATTGGCTACTCCTGAAGAGGACCCAGATTCAGTTCCCAGCACCCACATGGCAGCCACAAATACCTGTAACTCCAGTTCCAAGAGAATTTGATGCCCTCTGTGGACACTGCACAACACAGGTGCACTTACACACATGCAGACATAGCACTCATAAACATAAAATAAAAATAATAAATTATTAAATGAAAGAAATAAAGGGGGCTGGAGAAATGGCTCAGCAATTAAGAGCACTGACTGGCTACTCTTGCAGAGGACCTGGGTTCAAATCTTAGATCCAGCACCTACATGGTTGCTAACGACCATCTGTAACTCCAGTTCCAGGACATCCAGTGCCTTCTTCTGGCCTCTGCAGGCACTGCAGAACAGTTAGGCAGACATAACACTCATACACATAAGTTAAAAATAAAGTAATAAATAAGGAAAGAAAGAAAAGTTACTTAAAAATTAGAATATGACTTTAATAAAATTAACATGTGGGTCAGTAAAGATGTTTACTGCCAAGCCTGACGACATAAGTACTCTTTGGGATCCACATGGTAGAAGGAGAACTGACTCCCACAAATTGTCTCCCACAAATTGTCTTCTTACATACACGCATGCACGCCAAAACAGATAACTGGTAAATACCCATTAAATGAATATATTATGAAAATATGTAACATTTAATTAAAATTAAGAATTAGAGCCAGGCATTGTTGCATAGGCCTATAATCCCAGCATTTGGGTGGCTGAAGGAGGGTGACTAGTTTGAGGCCAGCTGGGACTACACAGGAAGAAGACCTTGTCTCCAAAATTAGGGAAATTCTTAATATATTTTTACATATTCACTGACCATTACACATTTGATTGTGAATATGTTCATGAAGTAACTGCTGTGTTGTAGTTACTGAACTAATTGCTGGAAATAGAGCAATAAACAAAATAGATCAAGTTTCTTTCACGAGAAACTCCTTTCTGTAGAAGACAACAAATATAGTTTGAAAATCAATGTTAAGTTCTATGAAGGAAATTACACAGGTTGGTGATATTCCTGGCTTATAACCTTCCTTCCTCTCGGTTTTGGAAAAAGAAAGGGAAGCACATTGCTCGAGAGAGAATGTTATTTCCTTGCCTGGTGCTGCTACTAACTATAGTTGTATTATGTATTTCTGCACAATTACATTAATTGAACTAAATTTATGAGTTTATATTTAGTGCTTAGAAATGAATCCAAGGCTTTGCGCATGCTGGGCAGCTGCTCTGCTGCTGAGCTACATTCCCAACCAGAACTATAGATTTTCACATTACTGAAAGATCTGTTTTGTGATTTAAAACTGCTGTAAGTCAGCATAGCTTGGAAAGGTTTCTCACGATCTACTTGCTGACTGAGCACTGAATGAGTTCGCTTACTTGCATTGCTTCTAATAGTTTTTCTCCCTCTTTCATCTAGAACTTTGTTTGACTTCAAACATCAAAAGTCAGACAGTTCCATCTTACAACCAGCATCACTTCGGGTTTTGGTACAGCATTGCTCATCCTTCTGTAATCTGTGTGAGTTTTATTTTTCTGCTCCTTTTTAGTTGTGACATTGAGCTGAGTCACATGCTCACTACCTAGCGGCTGGCCCTGAATTCCCCAGGGAATGCTGAATAGCAGAGCTTTGGGTGGTGGTAGAGGAGAGGCTGAAAGGGATTGGGTGACCGATTTGGTTTGTAAGAGGACATCCTACCTTGCAGCATCTGCCCAGGCTGGAGGCTCGATGATTTAAAGCATTTCTTGCTCTTACAGAGGACCTGGGTTCAGTTCCCAGTACCCACATGGTAGCTAACACCCATCCTTAACCCCAGTCCCAGGGGATCCAGTGTCCTTTTCTGGCCTCCACAGGCACCAGGCATGCATGTGGTGCACTTACATACATGCAGGCAAAACACATAAAAATAAAATCTTTTTTTTTTTTTTTTGTCTTTTTGAGACAGGGTCTCCCTGTAGTCCCAGCTGTCCTGGAACTCACTCTGTAGACCAGGCTGGCCTTGAACTCACAAAGATCTGCCTGCCTCTGCCTCCCAGTGCTAGGATTAAAGGTGTGCACCACCACGCCCAGCTCTAAAATCTTTTTTTAAAAAATGCTAATGCTTAGCACCCATCCCCTGAGATTGTGCTTTATTTGATCTGGGCTGAGTCCTAGGCATGGATATTCTTTAAAACCTCTATATATACTTTTAGTATGTAGCGAGGGTTGAAGCACTTTGGTATTTTTTAAATTATAACCAAGTCTGTTACATATCATACATTTACAGGATCCTGTTTTGACACCTGAAAGCACGGGAAAACAGATTCTGAACAAAAATAAGTTGTTGTTGTTATTGTTGTTTGTCTTTTAGATACAGAGTTCCCCTGTAGACCCAGCTGTCCTGGAACTCACTATGTAGACCAGGCTGGCCTTGAACTCATAGAGCTCCACCTGCCTCTGCCTCTGAGTGCTGGGATTAAAGGTGTGAGCTACCACACCCAGCAAAAATAAGTTAGTTTTTATTTTATTTTATTTTATTTTATTTTATTTTTTGGTCTTTTCGAGACAGGGTCTCCCGTAGTACCAGCTGTCCTGGAACTCACTCTGTAGACCAGGCAGGCCTTGAATAAGTTAGTTTTTAAAAAGCACTTCCTTGTGTTTTTTATGTTTTGTCCTTTAAAACATTTTGAAATGTTCTTGTTTACATTGGCAGACTGATGATAAGGGTGTTTTTTCGACATACCTTTCTCAAGAATACCAGCTGGCAGCTGAAACATTTAATTTGACCCAGTCTCAGGTATGGGATCTGTCTTATGAATCCATCAACTACATCTTTGCTTCTGACAACACCAGATCTGAACTGAAAAAAAGGTGGAATCACCTGAAGCCAGGAGTGTTACACTTATAATTTGTAACGAGGTGAACCCCCCCAAAAGATGGAATCACCTGAAGCCTGGAGTGTTACACTTATAATCTGTAACGAGGTGAACCCCTTCCAAATATGTGTTGTACCTGACATCCTCCTGCCACATCCACTTAGTAATCTGTCCACCACTTCCTTTGAATCATATAGTAGCCAAGGACATATGTGTTCTTCACACCAGCACCTTACATACGGTAAGTTCTTGTGGTAGTTTGAATGAGAATGTCCCCCATAGGCTCCAAGTACTGGGACATTTTGTCCCCAGTTGGTGGCACTGTTTTGGAAGATCTTAGAAGGTGCGGCCGTGCACCTGGAAGAAGCTTGTCACTGGGAGCAGGCTTAGAGAGTTCAAAAAGCCTTGCCAGTATCCACTTGTGCTCTCTGCTTTCTGTGTCCACTTGAAGATGTAAACCTCTCCTTTCTACTCCTGCTTGAGTACCTCCTGCCACCATGCCTCCCCTGGACTTTTAATTCCCCTGGAACTGTCAGCCGTAAGCTCAAATAAACTCTACCTTTTATAAGTTCCCTTGGTTGTGGTGTTTCTGTCACAGCAACAGAAAAGTGACTAATACAGTGCTCAATACATGTCCTAAGTTGACAGCAAGCCCTGAGGTCCTACATGACTTTACCTTATGCTGCTTGGTGGGGAGCTGGAGGGTTAACTAAATTCCCCATTTCACTAATGACCTTTTCTTCAATTAGCGTTCCTTCCCTGTTAGTGATCATAAAACTTCTTTGAAGTCAAAGTATTTCTCATGAGGAAAAGTGTCAGAATTATTAGTCCAAGATAAGGAGACCCCAAAACAGATTGTAGCCATGCCTTCTGACCTTTATTTTTATTTATTTATTTTTTGAAGAAACCACTCAGACTGTGCTCCCTCCCTCTAACTCTCCCAAAGGAAGAGTAGAACAATCATCAATGGCAAATAGCAGCTGCAAAAAAGCAACACTAAGAGCCAGCTTCACACTCAGGAGGAAGAGCTACATTTTATCCTCGTGGTTTCTGGTACTCTGCATGGTCACAAACTATAGAAATGATCCCTTAAAGTATAGTCTTAGCCTTCTGACTTTTAACTAGAGCTTTATATTAGGTTTAATCACACTCCTTCCACTTGTAAATATTATTTCTCAAGACTTGGGCTGGAAAGATAGCCTAGCAGATAAGAGTACCGACTGCTCTTGCAGAGGACCTGGGTTCAATCCCCAGCACCCACATGGCGGCTAAGAACCGTCTGTAACTCCAATTCCAGGAGAACTCCAGTTCCAGGGGAATCCGAGACCCTCTTCTGACCTCCGCGGCATTGCACGACACAGGTGCATAGACCTACATGCAGACAGTATACTCATACACATACAAAAATAAATAAAATTTTTTAAAAAATAAAAAAAAGACTTGATGCCAGGCCACATTGTACATCATGGATTTGTGTGAATGCCTAGCTATCAGATGACTCTAGTGACAAAGCTAGATGCTGAAACCTGGCTTTGTCCTTGTCATGGTGTCTTTATAAATATGTGGCAGATGGGGCTGGAGAGATAACCTAGCAGTTAAGAGCCCCGACTGCTCTGGCAGAGGACCTGGGTTTGATCCCCAGCACCCACATGGCTGCTGAAAACTGTCTTTAACTCCAGTTCCAGGGGAATCCGACACCCTCTTCTGACTTCACGGCATTGCACGACATGGGTGGATAAACCTACATGCAGACAGTACATTTATATGCATATGAAAATAAATAAAATTAAAAATAAAAAAATAATAAATATGTGGCAGAGATTGAAGTAATTATTCCCATCTAAGAATCAAAGGAAGCTGGGCATGGTGTCATGTGCCTTTAATCCCAGGAGGCAGAGGCAG
The DNA here is from genome assembly GCA_009823505.1 of Rhizomys pruinosus. Classification (NCBI taxonomy): domain Eukaryota; kingdom Metazoa; phylum Chordata; class Mammalia; order Rodentia; family Spalacidae; genus Rhizomys; species Rhizomys pruinosus. The sequence goes on from VZQC01011697.1 coordinate 318,207, forward strand.
GTGGATCTTTATGAGTTCAAGGCCAGCCTTGTCTACATAGTGAGTTCCAGGACAGCTGGGGCTACAGGGAGACCCAGTCTCAAAAAAAGAAAGAAAGGACAAGGTGCTGGAGACCTGGATTAGCAGTTAAAATCACTGGCTGCTTTTACAGAGAACTTGAGTTTGGTTCCCAGGAACCACCTGGCTGCTAACAACCATTCTTTTTTTTTTTTGGTCTTTTCGAGACAGGGTCTCCCTGTAGTCCCAGCTGTCCTGGAACTCACTCTGTAGTCCAGGCTGGCCTTGAACTCACAAAGATCCGCCTGCCTCTGCCTCCCGAGTGCTAGGATTAAAGGCGTGGGCCACCACGCCCGGCTGACAACCATTCTTAATGTTAGGGTCAGGTCAGAAAGAGTTTATCAGAAAGGAGTTAACTGGAAAATTGAGTTAGTTAAAGCAAGCCTGGTTCCCATGACTACCTTAACCACAAGAATACAGTATGGCCCTCAGTCCCTAGTTCCCAAAGCTACCTGAGGTCAGGATGAACTTTCCCAGCCCTGAAGGAGTGCATTTACTCTTCAAGGGGCTTCTCATTGCTAAACACAACCAATCAGCTTAAAGGTCACCACTGCTTGTATTGTGTTTCTATAGCCTTGCAATTATGTTTCACTAACAATCACCAGTGTGCCCCTCGTTTGTGGTTTGTGTGATTTTTGTCTTCAAAAGCTCTCTGTAACAGACAGTTGGGGTCACACCCTTCCCTGTATAAAGTGAGTTGTGTCCCTAGTGTGCCAGCAATTGGCCCCCCTAGTGCACTAGTTTTCTCAATTGGGTTCTGGTGCACCAGAAAATTAAATAAATATTGTTTCAAAGATTGAATCCTGGGCTTGAGAGTTTTTCTGTGCATTTTTCAAACCTAACATTAACTCTAGTTCCAGGGGATCCAACACCCTCTTCTGACCTCTGTGAGTATTGCACACACTGGTGTCCTTATATTCATGCATACAAAACACTCAAACATTTTTTTTTTTAATTTTAATCAAAGGAGAGAATAGCTCTTGGATTTGAGAAAGATACATGGCTGGAGCTTCCACTTTTTATTTTTTTACTTTTATGTGTATGAGTGCTTTGCCTGCATGTATGTAAATGCACCCAAGTTATACAATGCCCACAGAGGCCAGAGAGGATGTTGATCCCTTAGAACTGGAGTTACTGATGTTTGTTAGCCCCTTTGTGGGTGCTGGGAACTGAACCTGGGTCTCTGCAAGAGCAGTAAGTGCTCTTAACTGCTGAGCTATCTCTCCACCCTCACAGAGCTTCCATTTGTAAATTAGCTTCTATTCAGCTTTTGCTTTGTGGAAGCTACCAGGATTTCAGTGGTGCTGGTATTTACTTTTTCCTCATCCCAAGTAGTTGCATTGTGGCTACTAAGGTTGTCAGGGTCTCCTGGAATCCCATACCTACATGATGGAGTGCTAGCACAGTCTTATATAAACAAACATATACCATGGCTATTTTAGCTGAAGAGAAGCAACAAATAATTCTTTTGAATGGTAAGCAAAAAGACTTTATTAGATACCAAGAGATACTTGAATCATTTTTCTTCTTACAATGTCTATTTCCCCTGTTGTCGGGGGGGGGGGGGNTTTCACCCATTACCAAGCGTTCCAAGAGTGTTATAGAGATGAAAACTCAAGTATTACTCATTTAAAAATATTTTATTATTTTTATGTTTATCAGTGTATTTCTACATGCATGCCCACAGAGGTCAGAAGAGGCCAGTGATTGCCCTGGAACTGGAGTTACAGATGGTTGTTGGCTGTCCTGTGGGTGCAGGGAATTGAACCTGGGTCCTCTGCAAGAGCAGCCATCTCTCCAGCCTTTTAAATACTCTTCTTTTGTGGGGGTTTTTTTGAGACAAGCTTTCCCTGTAGCCCCAGCTGGCCTGGAACTCATTATGTAGACCAGGCTGGCCTCAGTCTTATAGAGATCTGCCTGCTTCTGCCAATTAAGTGCTGGGATTAAAGGCATGTACTGCCATACCTGGCTCAATTTTTTTTTAATATAGAACACTTCACAAATTTGCATGTCATCCTTGCACAGGGCCCATGCTAATCTTCTCTGTATTGCTCCAATTTTAGTATATGTGCTGCTGAAGTGAGCGCTGGATTTTTTTTTTTTTTTGAGACACCGTCTCCCTTTAGCCCCAGCTGGCCTCGAACTCACTCTGTAGACCAGGCTGGCCTTGAACTCACAAAGATCTGCCTGCCTCTGCCTCCTAAGTGCTAGAATTAAAGGCATGCGCCACCACACCTGGCTTAAAGATGGTTCTTAGCCACCATGTGGGTGCTAAGAATCAAAGCCGGGTCCTCTGCAAGAGCAGTCAGTGCTCTTAACAGCTGAGTCATCTCTCCAGCCCCTGGATTTTTTAAAATGGTGCTAGGGAATTAAACCAAAGGCCTTAGGCATGCTAGGTAGGTACTCTCTACCGCTAAGCTATATCTTCACTCTCTAATGTGGATGTCTTCAAGCCTCTGAAAATGTTATGGAATGAAAATTAATGACATAAAATTAATGTATATGATAATATATTCAGTGAGAAAGTATAGCCATAAACACTTTTATGGTCTGTTTTGTATGAGTACACACAAAATGTGGTGTGATGAGTGGTTTCATTAGCTTTATTGTCAGATTTTATTTACAATATAAAAGTCAAGCTTGCTTTAAGTGGAACTAGGAAGGTAAGAAAGACAGTTTTGGGTTTTTTTGTTTTTTGTTTTTATTTTTATTTATTTATTTATTTATTTATTTATTTTATGTGTATGAATGCATGCAGGTCTGTGCACCCGTGGAGGTCAGAAGAGGGTGTTGGATTCCCCTGGAACTGGAGTTCTCCTGGAACTGGAGTTACAGACGGTTCTCAGCCACCATATGGATGCTGGGGATGCAACCCGGGTCCTCTGTAAGAGCGGTCGGCACTCTTAACCGCTAGGCCATCCCTCCAGCCCCTTGTTTTTTGTTTTTTGTTTTTTTTGACACAGGGTCTCCCTGTAAACCTAGCTGGCCTGGAACTCACTATGTAGACCAGGCTGGCCTGGAACTCACAGAGATCTGCCTGCCTCTGCCTCCCAAGGAAAGACATAGAATTCTTTTTTTTTTTTTGATATTTTATTTATTTATTTTGTTTGTGTATGAATGTACTGTCTGCATGCAGGTCTGTGTACCCATGTCGTGCAATGCCACAGAGGTCAGAAGAGGGTGTCTGATTCCCCTGGAACTGGAGTTCTCCTGGAATTGGAGTTACAGACGGTTGGTTCTCAGCCTCCATGTGGGTGCTGGGGATTGAACCCGGGTCCTCTGCAAGAGCAGTTGGCGCTCCTAACCTCTAGGCCATCTCTCCAGCCCAAGACATAGAATTCTTATTTTGAGGTTCTAGAATTTAAAACGTGTGGATTGGCCAATAAAGAGAATTTATGAAAAAAAAATTAGCTAACTTCAAACTTAATTGAAAAGTATTTAATGTTTTCCCACAGATTATAAGTAAGTACATCTACTCCAACCACTACCCTTCAATTATAGCCTGTGCAATAAGAGTAAAATAAATAAATAAGGCAGCAGATCCCTGCTGGGTGGGGGAGAGTTGATCTTCTTTATGGAAATGACACTAGATAGGCTGAACAGACTCCAGTGGATGAACTCACACCAAGAGACATCTGATTCTGTCCATCTTTCTTGCCAGGCTGGGGGTTGTCCCAGGAGAATTTGAAACTTTACTGATTGGGGTGCCATCCTTAGTATATTTAGAGTGGCAGTCCCACACCCAGTGGAACCCCCTCTGGCACTTTGGACAAGGCATGGAGGGCCGCTTGTCACTCCTAGGTGGGGCTGGAGCTACAGAAGAGCAGACAGTTCACAAATGACCTGCCTGGGAACACTTTCAGGATTTGGAACCATTTTTGGGGTGCAGGGCAGAGGTGAGGGTGAGGGCCTATGCCAATGTTGTCATATCAGAGGCTCTTGTGCCTTCAGGGATGTTAACCTCCCTCTGGCCCATATGTTGGAGAAGAATAGTCATAATGAAAGAGAAGAGGTTTGCAGTAGAAAGCCAGAAAGCATACTGAAGGGTGGTATCCCCAGGCTGCTCAGCCTGAAGGAAAGGCCCCCTAGGAGGAGCAGGCAGAATTTCCATTCCAGGGGTTTGAACTCACCAAATTGTTCCATGCCCCATGTTTGGGAGCCAAATGTCATAGGTTCCTGCTGTCCAAGGGGCTGCTATGAGATAGCTCTCATGGCCAAACACATGCTGGGGCTGATGGCCTTGTAGCCAAACACTGGCTGTAGAATTAGTAATTCCACAGCCAATACGTGACCAGGAGGCTGTTGGCCCCACAACCCCCACGCAACCACGAGGCTGATGGCCTCATAGTCAAACCTGCAGCTGCAGAATCGGTAACTCCACAGCTAAACCAGTGGCCAGGGGCTTCTAGCCTCTGCAACCACTCAGTTAGCCAGGGAATTGATAATTCTCATGACCGGACAAGCTGAAAAGTTAGCTGTAAGATTAACAGCCCCATGATTGATCTGGCTAAGGAAAACGTGCACAATAACAACCCAGAGATCTCATCAGGTGGTACAACTTGTAGAAATTCCAATTATTCTTTTTCTTTTATGTGTATGAGTGTACTGTCTGCATGTAGGTTGGTGCACCCGTGTCATGCAATGCCATGGAAGTCAGAAGAGGGCGTCAGATTGCCCTGGAACTGGAGTTAAAGATGGTTCTTAGCTGCCATGTGGGTGCTGGGAATCAAACCCGGGTCCTCTGCAAGAGCAGTCTGTGCTTTTAACCACGGAGCCCTCTCTCCAGCCCCAGAAATTCCATTTATTCTTTAGGGTGAGCAGCTTATATAGATTTGGGACAGACAGCCCCCACATTGCGTGACATCACCTCCCAACACCAAGGAATTTCACAGCTCTACCTGGGCATTGTACCCTTTGTAAATCTAATTTCTGTCCTTGTTTCTTCAGGTGTAACTGAATAGCTCGCAAATGGGTTTTCACATAGGCAAAACACTCAGAGATTAGCATTGTGTCATCTATATAATGAAACCTTCATCCAGAGGATGGACAATGAATCATCAAAGACAACCTTGGTGAAGTGTTGAAAGCCCATTTTCCTATGTTCTAAGCAAATGCCAGGTGACTGAAGAAATTTAAAACTAAGAGGATACTGGGGCTGGAGAGATGGCCTAGCGGTTAAGAGCGCCAACTGCTCTAACAGAGGACCCAGGTTCGATCCCCAGCACCCACATGGTGGCCGAGAACCATCTGAAACTCCAATTCCAGGAGAACTCCAGTTCCAGGGAAATCCGAGACCCTCTTCTGACCTCCGCAGCATTGCATGACACGGGTGCACAGACTTGCATGCAGACAGTACATTCATACACATACAGAAATAAAAAAATAAATAAATAAATAAAAACTAAGAGGATACTAAATCAAACATAAACTAGGTCTAATACAGCATGGAAAGATTTCATCCATTTATGTCAATTGTTTTTTTCTCAGTAGATCCATGTTGACTAACACAGACAAGAGGCACTAACTTGGCTCTTTACAATCTTTAGTCATTTTTCTCTGAGCCATTCCCTTTCCATATCCTGGAGCTGTTACGTGGAGTCTCACTGCATTTTTTTTTATCCCTGATCAACTGTTTGAGGCTGACTGTAGCCGCTCGGCTTTGCACAGGGCCAAGGGAGAATTGGGCCTCAGTCTCTCCTGCTGTAGCTGTTGGTTCCCTGTGTCTGACCAGCCCTGGGTCTGCCCTGTGGCTGTAGCCATAGCTGTTGCTTCTCCATCCAGCACCACTAGCTGCTGGGGAGGCCCTGGCTGGGCAGACTTCCCCACCCTAGCCCAACCATCAGCAGGAGGGTTTCATTTTCCGCACCTGTATTATTTTGCTATGGATGCTTTCCTCAGGCTTAACCGCAAGAATACAATCTGTCCCTGAGTTCCTAGTTCCCAGAGGTACCTGAGGTGAGGATAACTTTTCCAGCCCTGAAGGAGCACATCCACTCCCCAAGGGCCTTCATGCTGCTAAACACAACCTATCAGCTTAAAGATCACCACTGTTTGTGTTGTTTCTATAGCCTCACAATTGTGTTTCTATAACATCACCAAATTCCTCTAGTTTGTGGGTTTTGTCTTTAAAAACTCTCTGTAACAGACAGTTGAAGTCGCACTCATCCCTGCATGTAGTGGCTTGTGTCCCTGATGCACCAACAATTGCCACCCCCCTCCATGCATCAATTTTCTCAGTTGGGTTCTGGTGCATCAGCAAATTAAGTAAATTTTGTTTCAAAGATTGAATCCTGGGCTTGAGAGTTTTTCTGTGCAATTTTCGGACCCAACACATGAAAATCCTGCTCCTCTAAGGGACTCAGCAGTAAGGCTCCATACCAGTTTCAAGGTCTCTGCTGAATCAAGTTCTTTAAATCTTTTAAAACTCTGGTATTTGCCCCAGTGAACTGGGCATCATACATTGCTTTCCTCATGCCTCGTTCCCTCAGTAAAGACTGTCTCTCTGCTATTGTCCTCCATCCCCTGATATCCATTAGATCCTCCTCTGGTAAAGACTAAGTGTCTCTAATAGCTCATACAAGCCAGTCCATCTCTGCTATTGTCCTCCATCCCCTGATATCCATTAGATCCTCCTCTGGTAAAGACTAAGTGTCTCTAATAGCTCATACAAGCCAGTCCATCAGGGACCAATTCCCCCAGTACTGCTTCAGGTTATGCAGTCTGCATCTCAAGGAGGAATGGGTATATTGCTCAGCTTTTCTGCTTCTGCAGCACTTAAGCTAATTCCATCTGCCCCCATGTCCCACAGCCTCACAAACCAGCACCTTCATGGCTTTAAAAAATAAGAAGTATATTTAAGACCTGGGCATGGTGGTGTACACCTTTAATTCTAGCACTTGGGAGGCAGAAGCACGTGGATCTTTGTGAGTTCAAGACCAGCCTGGTCTATATAACGAGTTCCAGGACAACTGGAGCTACAGGGAGACCCTGTCTCAAAAAGACAAAAAAAAAAAAGTATATTTAAAAGTTGAATTGTACTTGACAGCTATATTACTTCTGGAAGAAATTTAAACTCCTCACAAACTAGGGAGGTAGCTCAATAGTGCCAAAGGGCCCTGGTTTCTAGCCCTAATATCACAAAAGAAAAAATAGTTTCCTTAGTGTGCTGGATAACTTTAGTGTCAATTTGACACACCCCGGCTGAGGGAGCCTCAGGAAATTTCCTTCACTGAACTGGCCTGTGACCTTGTCTGTGAAATATCGTCTTGTTGAGTGCTATGGGAGGGCCCAGCCCACTATGGGCAGTACCACCCCTGGTAGGTAGTTCTGTACTGTATAAGAAAGCAGGTGGGCCAGAGGAGCAAGCCAGTGAACAGCACTCCTCCATGGCCTGTGCTTCAGCTCCTGCCTCCAGGTTCCTGCCCTGAGTTCCTACCTTGGATTCCCTGAGTGATGAACTGTGACTGGGAGATGTAAGATGAATAAACCCTTTCCTCCCCAAGTTGGTATTAGTCAGAGTATTTTGTCGCAGCAATCGAAGTGAAACTAGAATACTTAGTTTATTGGGTTATAAAAGTTGGGCTGAATTCCCATGAGAACAGATTTTTTTTTTTTGAGACAGAGTCTCATGTATCCCAGGCTGGCTTCAAACTCACTATGGAGTTAATGATAGCCTTGTACCCCTGTTCCTCCTGCCTTTAATTCCAGGTACCAAGACTATAGATGTGTACTACCACAGTGTCCAGCTTTTCTTTTTAAAGACAGTCTTGTTGGGCATGGTGGCACTCACCTTCCTTGGATGCAAGTGATCCTCATGCTTGAGCCTCCTTAAATATCTGGGAGTAGAGGGATGCAGCATAGTACCTTGTCTTTTTTTGGTCTTTGTTTGTTTTGTATTTTTGAGACCTATAGACTCAGCTGGCCTGAAACTCACTACATAGACCAGGCTGGCCTTGAACTCACAGAGCTCCACCTGCTTCTGCCTCCCCAGTGCTAGGATTAAAGGCATGTGCCACCACACCCAGCCTTCCCTATCACTATAACTTTTACATGTTCTCTTCGTGAGGAGGCTGGAGGTTCAGTCTTGTGTATTTTAAGATACAACTTTTTCTCACCCAGTACCCAGTTATCTTGATTTGATTGTGATTTGTACCTCTGCTTGGAATGGAAAGATTGAGACGAGTGTACGAGTAACATGAGAAGAAAACAAAAGCAGACACTTTATTCTCCTCCCATTCACAACTTGAGAATAAGAATTTCTGACCAAGCTAATAATTTTATACAATTTGAAGGGAAACACCTGAAGAAACACCAAGCACTTTGTGGATATAATTTTTATTAACATGGTATTCCCTGAGAGGAAGATTAGGTGTAAATATTATTCTTCTTTACAGGAAGAGAAGCAAAAGCAGGTTAACATACACAAAAGACATCTCGAACCAGAATTAATGTCTACTGATACTCCAATGCCTGGCCACCACACTATACTGAAGATAATCTCTCATTTTTCTTGACATTGTAGCGCACTTCCAAAGCTGTCATTGTTCAATGTCTTTGTGTCACTAGTGAGCGCATTCCACATGCTGTCCTTCCCTTCTTTGCTCAGCTCCAGGACTTGTCTCCTGCCTGCAGGCCAACAGTCTCTAGGCTTATCTCTGGCAAGAAGAGGGGGAGGAGACAGCTAGAAATTTACCCAATGGGAAAAGAAAGACAGACATGGATTCAGAGAGAGTCCGGGAGATAAAACTCTCTCATTTATTCATGCCAGCAGTGTGTTTATATACCAAAGGCTACTGTGCTCTGGGCAAGGAAGTGGGGGGCAGGCGAAAGGAAGGGACAAGCCACCTTGGCTCCTATTTGTGCAACTGGTAAACTAGAGGTGCGACATTTTGCTCAATACCTCAAGGGAAGGAGCCATCCGGTTTTGGAACTTTGCAGAGATAGGCAAGGCAAGAAAACACTGCAATATCCTGGAGCTTCCAGAGCTATAAACAGCTCACAGAGACAACTGAATGCCCACAGAGATATCAGATTGTTGGCAGCCTACCACACAAACAATGTGTGCTGTACCACGCCCTAAGATGGCGCCGACTTCCTGAGTCACTACAAGCTGCTTCCCGCCGTTGCCTTTGCATTGGACAAACTGCGCATGACTACTCTCCGAGCCCACGCTCTCTGGGCCCGCGCCTTGGGCATGCTAATGAGGCATCGGATGGTGCACCAATCCAGAGCATACCCGAACCCTCTGGACTGCTATATAAGCAGTGCCTCTTCCCCATTTCAGGGTCCTTCTCACAAAAGAGCTGTGCACAATAAATATTACCACAGAAGAATCCTGTTGTCTGCGTGAAGTTCTTGCCGGCGAGACTGCAGCGCGTGACAAGTGGTGCCGAAGACCCGGGACCGGGACAAGTGGTGCCGAGAGCCCAGGCCCGGGAACCTGACATTGTCGCTGGCACCGAGAGGACCCTTCGACTTCCGAAGAGGGTTCAGAACTGTGGCCAGGTAAGTTTTTCTTTAAGTTAAGTTCTGAGAGATATGCTTTTCTCTGATGATCTAGAGGGATTGGAAGCTTGCCTAATTATTTTATTGGCTGTTGTAATTGTCCTTGTAGCATTGTTTTTTGAACACAAAGGCTGCATCGTCTCCAGGATAACACAACAAGCCCTTGCGGAGCTTCAGGAAAGCATGTCAGAAACAGAACGGAGTGAAAGGTTAGATGCGCATTCAAAGAAAAAAGAGGATGCTAGCGAGATTATTAATAAAGGTACCTTATACCCATTTAGAGACCTACAAGCCCTGACATTAAATGATTCAGATTCTAATGAGAAATTACCGCTATCTGAGGAGGAGGAATTAGAGGAGGAAGCAGCCCGGTACAAAAATGAACACTTTCGCCCCGCCCGGCGAAAGAAAAGGTTAAAACTGAAAGTAAACAGGTCCCATAGCTTTCCCGCTCCCCTGCCTTCGGCTCCTCTGCCTTATGCATCTGGGAAATGCTCCGCCTCCTTTTGTTCCCCAGAGGCACGACATGCCATGAGGCAAATGTTCCCAATCTGCGTTTGTGTAGTTTGGTGCTTTGTTCAAAGTTAAGTGTTTTCAGAAAAGTATGTTTTGCATGTATTTTTTTACAGTCTTAAATTTTGACTGAGAAGTTTCTATTGTACAAAACTTCATTTAAAAGGTTTTTCTACTGAATCCAGGGTATTCTGAAGATCAAAGCCTGTGTGTAAATGCTACCAAATGACAAAAACCAACAATAAACCATTTGATTTTTACTTTTTTTCTAAATATCAATGCTTAACCAGAGCTATTTCAATTAATTTGTCAGTAGAGATTTAAAAACAGCTACCCATTTATCCCAGGAGTGGAAAACATAACCATATTCAATGAACCTGCAAGTTAAATGTTAAAAATATGCTCTGTGACTCTGTACTACTAGTATTAGAACTAAAAAATCTTCCATGCAGCAAATGCTTAATGCTTTCCATAAATGTGGATTTGTCTGCCTTTATGTAATCTGTATTATATAGAGAAGGGAAAAAGTGTTGCTGCAACCTAATTGGTCACCCTTCTGTACTGGTTGGAGGGAAACAGCTTTGCCCCCTTGGACAGGATGCCAGTCATGGGGAGTACGCTGTTTCCCTCCAGCCAGTACAGAAGGGTGACCAATTAGGTTGCAGCAACACTTTTTCCCTTCTCTATATAATACAGATTACATAAAGGCAGACAAATCCACATTTATGGAAAGCATTAAGCATTTGCTGCATGGAAGATTTTTTAGTTCTAATACTAGTAGTACAGAGTCACAGAGCATAGCAACCTAATTGGTCACCCTTCTGTACTGGCCGGAGGGAAACAGCTTTGCCCCCTTGGACAGGATGCCAGTCATGGGGAGTATGCTGGACAATTAACGGCCTTTTTACCTTTTGGAATACTTCTACTACATTTGAACTATGGCAGCTAGCCCAGCTTGGCTGTGAGTGGAAATATTCTGGCCTATGTGTGACCAGCATCCAATATCAAAACTTCACAAGGGCAGCAAATTTGTCTAACCAATTGTCTAGATATCTTTTAGGTAATTGGACTGGAGAATTTGACAGCTTGATGAACCAACTTCGTATGGCTATTGTCACCGTAAACTCGACTAGAGTGGACGCCTCCCTTGCTGAAGGACTGGCCTCCTGGATTACTGCTGCCGTCTCACACTTCAAACAATGGGCAGGGGTGGCAGGGTTTGGCCTATTTCTATGTGGAGGGATTATAATTATGCTCTGAATTATGTGTAGGCTCTGTGCCCAGCATCAGCGCGATAAAGTAGTTATTGCACAGGCCCTTGCGGCTTTGGAAGCAGGCTCCTCCCCAAACATTTGGCTTAGTATGCTGGAGAAGTAGTCAATGACGGGTAAGACCTGCTGCAAGTATTACCAACCTAAGACAGGGAACAGACCAAAAGCTGTCTGTCCACCCCATGACGGGTAAGGAATACCTCTGCAGAGGCAACCTAAGACAGGCATTCTCCCAGCCAATTTTAATAGAGTCTCTGACAGGTCATGTCGCCCCTGAATATTCAACAGTCAGCTGCGGCCCAGAGACCTTGCTCTATTAAAACAGAAAGGGGGAACTGTTGGCAGCCTACCACACAAACAATGTGTGCTGTACCACGCCCTAAGATGGCGCCGACTTCCTGAGTCACTACAAGCTGCTTCCCGCCGTTGCCTTTGCATTGGACAAACTGCGCATGACTACTCTCCGAGCCCACGCTCTCTGGGCCCACGCCTTGGGCATGCTAATGAGGCATCGGATGGTGCACCAATCCAGAGCATACCCGAACCCTCTGGACTGCTATATAAGCAGTGCCTCTTCCCCATTTCAGGGTCCTTCTCACAAAAGAGCTGTGCACAATAAATATTACCACAGAAGAATCCTGTTGTCCGCGTGAAGTTCTTGCCAGTGAAACTACAGCGCAGGACATCAGATAACTCTTGGAGGTTCTGCAGGACAGGTCTTACAGGTCCTTGCCTCGAGCCAGGCAAAATGTCATTCCTACACTGAGGCACTACTTTAGACAGGTGTTTCCTGTACCTTCCTACTTAATTAGACAACATAGTTGAGAAACCATCTTCCCTTAATTGCTAACGAATATTAGTTCTTTGTATTAGGACCCCTCAAAAACAGAACCCTAATTAATCTCTCATCTAACAGAAAGCCATGGATTATATTCTAAGCTCTTTACTACTCTCTCAGATCTTATTCTGGCCACAGGGATCTAATTAAATATGAATGTGAGGGCTGGAGAGATGGCCTAGTGATTAAGAGCGCCGACTGCTCTTGCAGAGGACCAGGGTTTGATCCCCAGCATGCACATGGCAGCTGAGAACCGTCTTTAACTCCAGTTCCAGGGGGATCCAACGCCCTCTTCTGACCTCTGTGGCGTTGCACAACATGGGTGCACAAACTTATATGCAGACAGTACATTCATACACATACAAAAATAAAATTTAAAAATAAATAAATATGAATGTGAAAATTTTATTCCAGGTCTTGCTATCTAGCCAAGTTCACCTTTTCTCTGACTTGCTCAATGAAGTACCACCAGTAAATAGTAATTTCTGATGTTTCTGTCCCAAAGGAGCTAGTTCCCTAAAACTGCTCATTTCCTCCCCAGAGCCAAGCTGTTGTCATCTCTGAGTACTTATTTCCTGCTGATGGTGTGTGGACCCCTTGCCATCTACCTCTACTCTCTGTTTCAGCTAATTTGATCTGTCTACTCTCTGGCCTCTCTCCTGTATTCATCAGGTTGATCTGTCTACTCTCTGGCCTCTCTCCTGTATTCATCAGGTTGATGTGTCTACTCTCTGGCCTCTCTCCTGTGTTCATCAGGTTGATGCGTCTACTCTCTGGCCTCTCTCCTGTATTCATCAGGTTGATGCGTCTACTCTCTGGCCTCTCTCCTGTATTCATCAGGTTGATCTGTCTACTCTCTGGCCTCTCTCCTGTATTCATCAGGTTGATCTGTCTACTCTCTGGCCTCTCTCCTGTATTCACCAGGTTGATGTGTCTACTCTCTGGCCTCTTTCCTGTGTTCATCAGGTTGATGTGTCTACTCTCTGGCCTCTCTCCTGTGTGTCTACTCTCTGGCCTCTCTTCTGTATTCATCAGGTCTTCCTGCTTTAACCTTTATCTAAATTTTCCTTACATCCTTTTCCTTTTGCTTCTGCATTTTTCCTTTTCTTGCCCACCAACCACTCAATTTTGCAACTAGTTCTAGAAAAGAGTGCCCCACCCTAATTTATCTAGTCTCTTCCTTTGAACACTGTTTCTTGAAAATATTTTCCAGTCTTCTCATAGCAAATGATGTAAAAAATTATATACAATATTACCAAGCTTTCTAAACTTCAAGTGTAAGGACAAGGACAGGGGTGTCTAACTTGTGCTGTATAGGCTTATCAGAGTTCTGTACATATATGAGAATTAATTCAATACCACTTGACTATAAAGATCGGTAATCTTGGGCGTGGTGGAACATGCCTTTAATCCCAGTACTTGGGAGGCAGAGGCAGGAGCTCTCTGTGAGTTCAAGGCCAGCCTGGTCTACATAGTGAGTTCCAGGCCAGCAGGGGCTACAGGGAGACCCTGTTTCAAAAAAAAAAAGATCAGTGATCTTAAAGAGATGCTTTTAATTGTCACAGCTGTCTGCGTAGACTGGCAGGTCCTCTGGCCAAACATGGTCCTATCTTCCCTGTTAATTGTGTACAGCTGTCTGTGTAGACTGGCAGTTCCTCTGACCAAACATGGTCCCATCTTCCCTGTTATTTCAATGAAGGGCCTTGACACAGGGAGGTCTCTTTACCACACATGGGAACATGGCAGTTGTTCTTACTGCAGGTTAATATTGAGCATCCATGGGATGCATAACACTATACTAAGTGTTTGGAGTCGGGGAGAAATAGAGGACTCCTGTTGGCAGCTTTAACTGTTTTCTCTATCATCACATCCATCTAATTTGCACTTGTGGTTTCTGGTCCACAGGACAGATGAAACTCAAATGAAGAGAAAAACCATACAAAACAAAGTAGATGCTCTAAGTGCTGTATATTCTATTCCAACTCTTGTAGAATTTGTAAGGAACTAAGAAATCCAGGATACATAAAAAGCTTACGTTGGTTCCTTATACAGAACACCTGACTTGCGTGTGTTGGGGTACAGGGTATACATGGGACTGAACCCAGGGCTTTGTGCATGCTAGGCTAGTGCTCTACCACTGAGCTACATTCCCATCCAATTCTTTGAGATGATTCATAGAGCTAAACCAAGATGGACATTAAATTCCCCTTTAAGATAAAGAGTATGCCTGGTATCTGAGCATGGGTTTAAGTGTGCAGGAAGATCCACTTCATGAACAAAGTCTCACAACTTCTCCCTGAAATACTGAGATGGGTTTTTCCAATTGCAATGCAGCTGAATGAGAGGGCAAGTAAAGGACACGTATCAAATTCACAAGATGTCCTACCATGTCCTCTCTAAGGGCACCATCAGTTCAGCTGCAGGCAAGGAGAGGGACCAGGCTCTTCTTTTCATTCTTTTGTTCCTTCAATATTTTTTAATTTATTATTTTACATGTGTGAATGTTTTGCATATATATATATATATATATATATATATATATGCCAAAAGAAGGTGTAGGATCCCCTAGAAATGGAGTTATGGACAGTTGTT